>OMNM01003053.1:0-10299 GCA_900302745.1 Parablennius parvicornis | reverse complement strand
TCCTTCCTTCCTCGTCTTTTTCTCATCATCTCGTTCCTTCCTTTCCTCCCCCCATGCCGTCTTCTGCCTATTTCCCTAATGTCCTCTTAATATCTGCCTCTACCGGCTCACGCCGTGCTTTCATTTGTGTTTCACCGCGTTTGTTTCACCTCCCTTGCCGTACTACAGTATACCTGTCAACGTTCATTCCTCCTTCTCCTCTGTCCTCATCGCCTTGTGACCTCTATCCCCATCTCTCCATTTCCATCTCTTCCCCTCTACATCTTTTCCCACGCCTTGCACATGATGCATTCCTTCGCCTTGTGTCCACAGGCCTCCTGTAAGCAGAGCAGGTGGCAGCACATGCTTTCAGTGGGACATGCTTGTGCTTAGATTTAAATAGATAATGGCAGAGCCCTGGTGCTTGTTGGGCCCTCTGAATAATGTACGAGATCCTGAAGGCATTGTTGCCAGGCATCACTGATGGTGACATGCATACGCCAGCTCACAAGCCTGCAATATTGATATCAAGAGAGAGGAAGGTACTCAGAAGCAGTTTTTCTTATTGGGTTATTTTGTCCTTCTCTCCTTTTATAGGTCGACTTTGCTCTTTATCCACAAAGTTGACTCAAGCTGCAAGGACTGGCTTTTCAATAAAAAAAACCAAAAAAAAACCAGGAGAAACAGTGCTTTCACTGAACGATCAATAATATCTCTGCATTCTCCAAATGAAGCAGCCGTACGGAGGAAGCGAAGTGACATTATTAGAGAGCTGCAAATTTAACAAGTTGAGGGAGTTTGATGCTTCACCCATACAAAGGATCATGGGTTGCGGGAGCCGATCCCAACTGACTTTTCGGTTAGATCAATTAAAGATTTGCGTATTGTTTTTTCCTTGACTGGTCAATTCATGCTGGTACAAGTGAAAATTACTTAAAAATGCACTTGATTAAGAGTCCTTACATAACACACGGTGAATGCTTTGATGTCCAGTTATGGTGTCCGAGCTCAGAAAAAAGAAATGTGTCCATTTCAAACAATGTTTGCATTAATCCGTATACTTTATGCATCCTTTACGATGGCATGAATGTTACATTGTAACACAGTTAAAGCTCTGAGTCATACGGCAACAGCTGTCATATACATCACTTTTGGAGCATAAAGATTTGCCAATGCAGGAATCTAAAGACAACCAGCACATTTGATATTTCAGAATGTCCGCTGGGGCATTTGAGCTTGACAGGTCACATTTCATGTTTATTGCATTTACATAGTGAATCGCTTCTTTGTTGCAGGAATAAACCAGCAAGTTTCAAATTGGGCTCTGCACGTGGTATGGTTTGCCCACTTTCTGTCGCGGTCGTTAGTTGCACTCAGGGGCCACACTTACCCTGTACTTACTTGTGGCGCTGCTTCATTCATCTCTATTCCTAAGCTTTGAGGAGATGAACAGAAATACAGGTGATATTACTAAGGTAGCCGAAAAGCATTGTGTGTGTCCGTATGCACACAATGAGTTTGGAAACAGGATTCTACATAGTCTTTTACCCTCAAAGTCAGAACAGTGATTGCTGAGTGTTTGTGGGTCTCCGGTACCTAAATCAAGTTTTGAACTTTTGTCAGTAACATGATTACTATTATGAAATGAATACCTCAGTTGTACACCCCCTTTCAATTCCACTATGATGCATCACTCAGCAGAATCTACATGCCAGATTGCCTATATGTTTTCCCATGATAAAGCCATGACCCATCCTACTCTGCCTCTAGTCGGCTAGTACTCACTGCTGTCACTGATTTGATTGGTTGATGTCTCTGTTTACCGTGCAGCATGAGGGCAGACCAGCACTATTACAGGCAGAGTACGGCTGGTCATGATGAGGCAAATATTGTTACAAATTTTCAGTAAATAAAGTAGTCTTACATGCCAATGTTTTTAAAAAAGAAGAACAAAAATAATCATTTTATGGCTGCTTTAAAACAAGGCAGAAATCAAGCGTATACCCATTTCTCCAGGGTGCACGGCACCACTGATTATAATTACTGAAGTTTCTGGATGATGTTCATTCTTTACTTTTGCCAGACATGAAATAAGGCGCAGAGTTGCTGTCTCTCTGCTTAGCTTCCTGTGCTGGTTATAAGCGTCAGTATTGACCAGAGTTCTTGTCTTAACGGTCTTAATTACTTTATACTCAGGTTTACTGGAGGAGAAATGGCTCATTAATTCTTACCTTACTAACTTTGTGTCATGCCGAATTCTGCATCACGGCTGAAATTTTTATTCCTCCGGTGGAAGCACGCACCATAGTGCTCCTGCTGTTTAAAAACATCAGACTTTTTAGATGAGCTGAAACAGACTAAAATAACTTCCCTGCACCTTCATTTGCTGTCCAGACTGACCACACTTATTGAGATTGGCAATAATTGCACAAGCACAAGCACCGCTACCTAATTTTTTTAGTAACTTGAGCAACATTGCTTATTCTCACTTACATATTCAATGTCATTTTACCGTGTTTTTTTTTTCCACCGAAGCTTAATAATAGGCATTCTTGTTCAACCGTGTCTCCTCTTCACAAGCCACTGCATCGATGAGTATCAGTGCTATTCATCCCTCGGTCGTTAGCTCTCGGGACTGCGCTGCAGCTCATCTCATCACCGATCTTATCTTGTTATTTTCTCACCGATTTGTAATGAATGCCTCTCGTCAATTATGTGAACGAGGGAAACTTTATTCAGGTAGATTTATTGGCCCCGTTGTCAGTTGTGAACAGCTAGTGACTTTGTTTGTGTTTTTCATGCTTTTCGAGGTTTGAAAGACATTATGGTAGAAAAAAAAATCTTAAGAAATCATGAGGGGGAAACTCATAACAACAAGAAAAAAAAGCCATATGCCCCATTGTCTCATGGTATCCTTGCTGCCAGCTATGCCCCAGTGCTTTAGAAGGGAAGGAGAAAAAAGACAGACAGTGTTGTTTTGTGATCTTATCTTGTTATTTTCTTTCTGGCTTGTTATTCACTACTTTCTCAACGAAGCCTACTTTTGGAGTGAGCGTCATACTTTTCAAGAATACAGGGTGCATCCCTCAGGGGGGCATTTTGGGGAGCTGTTTGTGTGTGTGCCTGTCTACCAACTGTCTGTCAGAGAGGGGAGGAAAAAGAAGTAAATGGGGAGGTGGGAGGAAGAGAGATGGAAATGGAGCAAGGGAAGAACAAGGTGGTGTTTGATCAGTTGGGTGCTGAGTCACGCCGGGGATGGGATGGAGGGATCGGTACCCTGCAACAGAAGAGAGAAAGAGGCGGAAAGTATAAGACAAAGAGTATGACTAAATGAGAGTTTTTGAAAAGTGAAGTCTCGGTGGTCCCCTCCCGTTTTCAAGGTGTCTTTCAAATGCACACAGGCATATGCACAATCCCTGAAATCGTTTCTTCTCCATTTCACCCCCCTTTCCCGCCTTGTTTCTGTCTCAATGGGGGTCTGTCTTTGAGACTGTGTGTAATCTGCGAGGTCGCTGAAGCAAAAATCCTGTCATATATTCTGCCATCTATCAGAGGTGTGATCCAGTGCGTGCGTGAGTGTAGTCTGTCGGCAGAGTTCGCTCCAAAAGCTGACAAATGAGAGCTCTAAAAGCTTCACATTTACACCTCGGACAAAGCCGAATGTCCTCCAGGATGACGTTGTGTACATACGAGCAGTGGGGGGCATTAGTATGTGACATGGGCTCACTGAGCCTGTCATCGTGTCGTCTGGAATACATATCAAGAACAGACTGTCACCGGTGTCACAGCTTGTGATTTACAAAGGCTCCAAGCTGCTTTTGTCAGTGTTACGATGGCATCATTAACTATTTGAATGTCAAAACTCACGTCATTGCAAGAAGGCCTTAGCTAGAGTTGGAACTTTTCATACCGTGTTCGCATGTCCTACCTGAGATTTTCTCTGTTTATTTCAGCTTCCTCCACACAATCCAAAGAGCTTGGTGGGGTCATTTGTGACTCTAAACTGCCTTTAGGAGTAAAAGTGTGTGTGGTTGAGCCGCTTGTGTAGGGTTAGCTTTGAATTTTGCCCGCTGTAAACTGAGATTAGCTCCAAAAACAAATTTATTTTTCCACTTTTACCCATCCTATTTCTAAAATGTAATGAGCAGCCACATTAGGGAGCTCCGGGGAGCTGATTGGAGTCAATATCAACAGTGGTAACCTGTTGGATTCAAACCTGCAAACTTACAATCCCGAACCCACTTCGTCAGCGTCTACTTCACCACTGCTGAATCTCCATATTTGACCTTATCACGACCCGATCTTATTACTAGGAGCTGTGGGCTGCCATTACAATGCCCAGGGAGCAGGGGGCCGACAGTGACAACCTGTGGGAGTCAAACCAACGGATACTAGATCACAAGTTCACTTCTCCAACCTCGAGGTCATCACTGCTCACAATTGGTGCGTTTGCAGAAGTTCTCCCCTTTAAACTTAGAAAAAGGGAAACTTTCATCATACATTGATATTCAAGCCCTATTGTTTTTTTGTTATAGCTTTATAATTAACTAATGACTTGTCTATGGTGTACTTCCCTTTTGGGATTACATTTTGGTACTTACCTAAACTTTAAGGGACCCTGACTGGATAAGGCAAGGATAGATGGATAACTGGAACAGATCATTTCAATTACTAATCAGCGAATAATGCCAGGTGTATTTGATTTGTCGTGGTTATTAAGGCTGCAATAATGGTTTTTATGGGTGAACATTATATGAAAAAGTCTGTTACATATTTTTATCTCACAGTGACAAGATGTGTGGCATGAGCTGACAGCATATTATGGAACCAACTTGTCAAACACTAATCAATTGTTTGCCAGGCATTCTCTATTTCCGCAATCATTTCAGTCTGTTTACGCGAGTTTGCAGCTAAGGGATTCTATTTAAATCGTGAATATTAGCTTTAGAGAACAATTGGACGACTGGATGAAAATGGCTTTCCACCGACCCATTATTAAATGACACATTTGTCATTATTTTCCTTCCCAAGGTTAAAGCATCAAACTCTGCCTGGTGTCATTATAACGGCAGCTTGTCGTTGGGGCCAGTTCGGGGTTAAGCGTGGCTCTTCTGGAGGTGGGCCAGAAGCAGTAGCCAGTGCCAATAAGGGAGCAGGACAGGCTCCACAGCTGTCACACAGCTCTGACCTAACTCCATACAGAAGAGCGAAAGGTCCAGTGGCCTGACATGATACTGCAGGGACACTGACCTCTGTCTGGGATGTGATCGCTACAGCTAATGAGGAAACACACTGAACGTGAATAATAATTCAGTGTGAGGTGGATGAATTTTATTTATGGAGATGAGCTTTCCCCTCTCTTTTGAGTCACACAATATTACCATTAGCACTAGTGCTGTATTATGCGAGAATACTTTCTGATAGTTTGGGATTTAATTCAATTGAATTCAGTTTTAAGTTAGTTATCTCTTAGATGGCAAGTTGACATCGAACAATTAAACTAATCCACTCGATACAGATTTGATAGGAGCAGACGCATCACAAATCCACTTCCTGTTTCAGAGATCCTGCAACAAGGTGCACAGAAGAGAGGACACAGACTACAGGTTTATTACATGAAATGGTGGCATATGAATGTTTGACGGGTGAGACACAAAAGAAGCTTTGTGGAATAAAGATCTCCAAAGCACTATAAACCTAGAACAGTGAAACTAGAAAATGGTCCAGTGTGCCCTGAAAAGAGCCTGATAGTTGAAAGTTCCGATGCTTCTCATTCTAGTTTTTTTTTTTTTTTTTAATCTAGGAACCTCTAATAAGCCGCACTCTCAGATCAAATGGTTCCAATGGGATTTTATGGGAATTACAGCTCCTTAATATAATGTGGTACCTAGCTGTGAAGACCTTTATATCTGAGGAGAAGACATTTGAATTCTATTGTAGATTTAACAGTAAGCCAGTGAAGGTAAACCGATATCAGAGACATGTCATCTCCCTGCTTGGTCCTGTCAGTGTTCTCACCACAGCATTTTAATTATTTGGATTTTCAAACAGTTACTTGGAAAACCTGATAATAACGTATTTTGTGCCCATCCTCAGAACCTGAATCATGTTGTGTCACCTCGGCTTCCCTAATTCTCACGCAGCACAATCTTTTGTCGTCATTCAATCAGAGTTGAATGATGATTTTGGTTGTTTTATTGACAATATAAAGCATGATTTTTTTCATCTTGTTGTCAGTTTGATGTTTTTTCTTTAAAGTATTTACTATTTCAAAGGGGACAACAAAAACTCATGCTTGGATAAAGTGTGTCCGAAACTCCCAGATTTCTCCTACTGTTGAACTTCCCTGAAGCCTCCCCCCCCCCACAGGGGAGGCCTGCATCACACTTTGAAAACCACTGCTATAGATTACTCCTCACTGTGTAAGCACTGGTGACATCCCCAGGCACGTACACAGATAAGAGATGATTTCCACAGGGGGGGACCTCACCGGCAAGGTGCATACAGAAAAGCACAAATGCATGTCTACACACACAAACACACGAACTTTTGCCAGCATGACAGTCGGTTGCGTTGGTAAAATCGCTGTGGAGCTGCAGGACTGAGGCCATCAGAGATTGAATTTCTGGTACCTACAGTACCCAACTAATGGACGACCTCCTCCATCCCATAAAGTGTGCATTCTTAGTGCTTGTGCTGTCACTAGAGAGGAAAAGCGTTGGGGGCATCTATATATGCAGTAAATTAACCTCATGACTGTAAATGCACGGATGCATGCAATTTCCCGTTTCCGTCATGCCAGTCGCCTGCAGCTCATCCGTCGGCTGCTCATCTCACTGCTGATTTACTTTGCTTTCACATTTTGTCACAGTGATCACCGCGGAGATGCTCATAGGGTCTTGTATAGTGAGATATTTCTCCTGCACTACTATTAAGATTAGCACAATGATCATTTATATAATTTCAATACAATTTCTTTTAATATTTTGTCTTTTTTCGCATATTCTTGACAATGAGTTTTGATTGAGATTGCCATATCACAGACATACATTTTCACTGATAAATCACGAGTTGCATCTTTAATTGGGAAACTGTATTCGAAATGGACTCTGTGTGTAAACTCATTAAGAGCTGACAAAGAAGTGTTTTGCTATAATTTTCCAAACAAAAAAAGCATTTTTGAAACTGAAACCCTGATAATGTTTCCCTTTACATAATGAAACTACTTTATTGCCTCCCATCAGTAGACCGATGTGATTTATGCACAGTGAATTGTGACCCTCAGCCCTTTAATCATTCTGCTCAGTTTTCAAAAGCCATTCCACGATCAGTCTTCAAATTGGTGGGTATACAAAGGTTAAATAGTGTTTATTGTGCTCCGTGTTAGATGTAGCTGCGGCTTGAAAGCAATAGAGGCATACAATGTTTTGTAGGCTTATGTGTGTCACGATTGTGTCACTGTATATGACCACGTCTCCTCAGTCAGATTTACCAGACTTATTGTACATTTTTATACATTTACAAGTGCTGATGCTTAATATTGACAATACCATTAAATTTATTGTGAATACAGAGCAACTTCCTACCAGCTTGTCTTCCATGTCACTCATTGTTTAAATTTCCTCACTTCTCTCACACCACTGCTTGTTTCTACCATCCCCTGTTCTCATTTTCAACCCTTGGTGTCAACGCCGTGGTCCTTCATTCATCTTGTAAGGTCTGGCAGGAGATGAACAAGGTGAGGGTCAAGGTGACGCCATGGGGGGGTTTAAGAGAGGGAGAAAGGAAGGTGCATGTAGGATCAGGTGTGATTGGAAGCTCAAGGGGATGAGGGGCATCGTCAGCAGAAAGAGGTTGGATGGAGGCGCTGAATGAGGATGGTAGGGGTGACAACGAGGTGAAAAAGGAGGGGAGATGATTTAAGGTTTGGGGTGAAGAGGAGAGGAATGTGCGGGCTGTATGAGATGTTTAAGGAGAGACTGATGTGTATCTGGAGATGCAGTTTGGAATCATGTTTCTGATGGTGAATACATATCAAGCTGTTGAAGCAACAGAAAAGGCCTCTTCGTGGGCCTGATTTACAAAGATCATACACGTTAACAACAAATCAAATGCACTTTTGTTTTGCCCACTTTTTGCATGTGATCACTAGGAAAGTTTAATGACATGGAGTTGTATTGGTGGAGGACGTTATCAAAGTTACAGCAAATGCATCCAAATTTCTGAAAATAGATAAATAAAAAAGCCAAATGGGAGATGATCTGTTTCAAAGTCAAAGCTCAAGGGACAAAAAGATGACAGAACAGATTCAGAAAAGACTGCAGGAGCTAAAGAGGGTTACATATCATCTGAAGATGAACAAATACATAATAATTAAAGTTTTCATGCGTAATAAGTGGCATGTTAATCTGTTTTCATAAATTACATCAGCTTCCACATCAACCTTCATTAGGTGAGGTCCTCTGGAACATACTGAAGCTGATTTATAAGAACTGTAAATGCTTAAGAAATTAGTGATGCATGGTTTTTCAGATGGTTCAACATACTGTAAAGAAAAAATAAATAACAATAAAAAGAACGAAAGAAACATAATATAAACTCTGGGTTAACATTCTACAATTATTATAATTTTCTGGGGGAAACTGCTAAAATCAAGACTACTTTGCTCAGATTAAGATGGAAGAGATGCAAAGGGTTGAGACATAAAAATTTCTAACATCTGAACACAGAATTTTAAAGCATAACAATATAAAATTCTGTCACTCCTGATGGAGGGTTTGCTATTTTTTGAAAGGTTCATGACAAGAAAGGAGCATTTCACAGAGACCATGGCCCACTGGGGACATGAATCAATGCGATGCGGTGTATTGATACACAGCACGGTGAGGATACTGATATTATGGAGCCACGGTCAGGGTCATGGATTCAGAGTTGCATAAACCTCAGTCAGAAAAGTGATCAATGAGTCAGACAGACTGGACTCACAGCTGAACCACCCCTGTGGATCTACTCTCCCTCTGCTATCGGTGGATAGCGAGAGGGAGAACTCGAGGTAAAAAGAATGATGCATTTTTGTCATTTTGCTGTCAAGTGGAGAAGGCATCCTCCCCCCCGACTCTCTTTCTCATATACTGGTGGCACATATTGCTGTCCAAGCTCTGACCTCTCACTTCCCACATAAAACTTGAGCTCTGTGCTCAGCGTGGTGATATTGTGAGTGATGACGCCACGCCAGCTTGCCCTCAAGGCAAGGGTGGTTAGTGACCGGGGTGGAAGTTGTGCATCTGAAAAGATAAAGTAAGAACAACAGCATTTGCAATTATATTTTTTGATAAAAGCTCCATAGCTTCCTGAGATATCCACCCTGTAGATTTCCTCGCAGTGATCGGAAAGTCCATTACGTGTCTTAACCTTCATGAATATGTCTAAATTTTACATTGAATACCATTCATTGTTCTCTAAATTGATAAATATCTTTTTAAATAGTAATATACTTGAGGTAAAAAGTAATTTTAGAGCCTCGGAAAGGAAAAACAATTAGTGTTTAATGGTGCTTAATGTCTTCAGCAAAGATATTCACAACAGATTTAGATTTTTATATGACATTCTTTGAAAGTAATTGTGCACGGTTATCCATCCATCCAATCCATCCATCCATCCATTCATCTATCCATCCATCCATCCATCCATCCATTCCTTTTATGGTCTCCAATTAGTATAGTATTCTCATTGATGTCTGTAAAATAAGCATACAAGTGAATAAGAGTGTCAGTGGTTGTCTGTCTCTGTGTGTTTGGCAGGTAACCTGACCAGATTAACCTGTCATCCATTGTATGCCGGGATCAACTCCAGTGCTCCGTAGTGGTATACAAGATGGAAGTAGGGATCTTTCCGATCTTCTACTCCTTTATCTTTTCAGACTGAAGACATCTGGTTCTGTCAATACCAATGCCAAGCGAAAGAAAATGCAGGTCCCTTTGTATGTTCTTGGTTGGTAAATCCATTTTTAGTAATTGTAGAGATACGATGCACCTTCTCCCTTGATTACAGGTTCATTAGCAGACATTCCCCAAACAGTTCAGGGAATAAGATATTGCAGAGTATTTTTCATTTGTAATGAATTTCAGATATGACTTGGTGATTAATGGCATGATTGCCTTTGCCACAGAAAAAAAGGACATTATTCTGCTTTAGATATATTTGAAGAACAGCAGGAATCCTGTAAATATCCCAAATGACATTGTCAAACGTGATCTTACGGTCATTATTGTGATGCGTAGGCTCCAAGATTTGTTTGTGACCGGCCACTGAAAACAACAC
>OMNM01003051.1:9993-23826 GCA_900302745.1 Parablennius parvicornis | reverse complement strand
TATACCTGTTTGTAATTTCATATTCATCTGGTAGCAGGAGGCAGCAGGTGTGTGTGTTTGTGTGTGAGGGGTTGGTGGATGGAGATTGGGGTGAGGGCAGGCAGCCATCCTTGAATCCTACTTTTCAATCTCTCAGGGAGGCTGATCCTATTTCTTTAAATTTGAAAAAAATAAAAATGGTGGGTAAGTGTCCACTGGGGGCACCAAAGAGCTTCAACTAAGCTTGCCTTGGCCTTATCCCGGAATAATTATTTAAGAATTTAAAACAAAAGAAATTGAATAAAAATCAATAGTTGAAGGTAAAACAATAAAAGTTACACCTGAATTTAAATGCAATGGGGACAAGCTACAATAAAAACATATGGCAGACAGTCCATGAATCAGTCACAAAGGGCAGCAACAGGATCTGCACACTTGCTTGTTCCTCGCCAGATTCTGAAACGTTCCTCAGATGTGTTTTGAGCTCCTCTTCCACAGTCTAATGCCAAGTGTTCTTGAGCCATCCCTGTTTGCCTTCTGGTGTCCAGCGTAGGACTGTACTGGTGAGGCTGCCCTGCTCTCTTCTCATGACAAGACCGATCCATCTCCCTCTCCATGATGCTGCTCTTTATGCTCTCTTAGTTTCATCAGGTGAGAAGTTGCCAGTTGGAGATGGTTTTATACATTTTTGTATAACAGGTGTACAACTTGTTTACAGCTCTGGTACAGTTTTAGCTCGATCTTGGTGCTGTACTGGGATGACTCCCAAAGGTCAGTCATCCCGCTCAAGGCATTTCAGGTCTTCCTGAGGTGATTCTTGATGTCGCTGCTGCTCTACATTCATGTCTGACAGTTGCTGGAAGGTCTTCTCTGTTCTGTTGGACTAGACTTTATTCAGTCTCATGACTTCTGTCTTCTTCTGACTGATCTGCAGCTGATTTACAACCTTTTATCAAACACACTAAAAAATATGTGTTCCTCAACATCTAGAAGGCTTTGAGACATTTTAAATCATACTGCATGTTATATATGAATCTATTAGCACACAATATGAGTACTAGAATTTTCCATATTCATCCCAACGTACGAGTAAAGATCCTTAATTTCTCCTCTTGGTTTATCAACTTCCACGAGCATGTATGCGCAATTCTCAAACGGCCTTGTTTACACGAAAATGAAAACAAGTAAAAATACAACACTTCAGTTGTATTTTCATTGTCATTGAAAAAGCTACTTTTTGAAATCTGCTTTCAAAGGTGGAACATCTGAAAACTCTTTGTGTAGACGATGAGAGCGCTGCTACTGCACATGAGCACCATTGCCGTGGTAAATAGTTCTTTTGTACATGATGGAGTAGACGTAGGCGGCCCCCGGATTGTCATGACCCCCAATCCATAATCTAGTTTTATAGTCTGTAATGGTAGTTTTATATTTGAGATTCACCCTTAATAGCATCCAATTTGTCATATGTCCTCTTGATTGTTAATGTTTATAGGGTATAGTTCTCTGCTCAGGTTTCAGTGTCTTTGTCGTTTATGTGGAAATGGACATTGTTTTCAGAACATTGTCGTGTAAATCTGAAACCTTAATGAAATGTATAAATGCATGAAATTAATCTCCAAAAGCATTTTACTTTATTGTTTTAAGAGCATATTTAAAGGGAAATCATTACTTTTGTTGAATTTTGATTCAACATGTAAACGGATCATCTTGTGTAATGCTCCTAAAAATCGTCTGAATAAAAACCAGATCTGGATGATCGCTGTGTCTGACGCCATCAGACGTCTTTCTGTAACAAATCTCTGAACTCTCCCCAAAACAAGCTGTTTTTATTGTTCTCCTGACGTCCATTACGCTGACATATCACGAAAGCGCTGTTTTCCTCATAATGCCGATCACCGCCCTCCCGACCGCAATCCAATGATTGTCACGGCATGTCAGATTTTGAGCGCAGTAACCGAATAGAAGGAAGATCGCTGGGGAATAGCTTCTCTAATCGCGCCCTCCATTTTGGTTTCACTTTGCTTGACAGTTTTTTTTTTTTTCTCCCACTCTTTTTGTTCCATTTCTGTGGAGCAAATCCACTGGATTGTTGCACCAAAGTACAAAGAGCAGTCTATTGCAAGAGCAGCGAGCAATCGCCCTGATGAAACATAATTGTGTTTTAACGTGATACAACAATATCCCTGCCTATAACTCCCTTTAACTCTCACTTTTGACGTGCCGCTGAAAACACATTACAGCCAGAGATACGCGCCGGTATCAATTCTGTTTTTACTTCTTCTCTTTTTTTCTTTGCTTTTTGTAATAAAATAGTTGAGTTTTCCTTGGATCCTTCTTCATGTTCTCCTTATCCCTGCGCAATTCTTTTATTCTTTTTCATTGCACCTCCTCCTCCTCCGTAGCAGAGGGGAAGGAAGGAAGGAAGAAGTGGTAACACGTAGCATGTCTTCATTAAAGTGTCACTCCCCATTATTTTCGTGCTATCTCAATTAGCAGCAGGTTTAATAAAGGGCCTCCTCTCTCTCCCTCTCTGTCTCTCTCTCTCTCGCTTTCTGGAACTCTCTCCATCTCCAACTCTTTCTGTTTAAGTGCGATCATGGACCTGCCGCTCACAAAGTGATGGGCAGGAGGAGGGAGGAGGAGGAGGGTGAGATGAACGTTAAAAAAGAGTGAAGAATAGATGAGAGAGTGAAAGGAAAAGAGAAAAGAGGAAGATCCAGTTTTCTTTCAGCAATCTCTTCTTTTCTCCTCTGAGAGCAATTAGACACTGCCGGCAGTGTCTAGTCCCCAGACTGTGTGTGTGTGCGTGCGTGCGTGTGTGCGTGTGTGTGTGTGTGTGTGTGTAATCAGAGAATGCTCAGTTTCTGCTATAATCACCATCGAGTGTCCAGTTCTTTGTGCATTCAGCAAAAAAGAAGGTAACATGCCTACAGGTCAGACATCACTTGGCTTTACTGTTGTTTTTTAACAACTTCGTCTTTTTAGCATTAGTAGGCTAGATGCTAACCTGGCCGGCAGTGAGAACATTTCATCGTGCAAGTCATGTTATCTTTCCTCTGTTATGAGTCATACAGAATTGATTACAATATCTAAATCTCATTGATGTTTATGCATGCATATATGTTCAGAATTATTTGGATCACAAACTAAAGTCAGTCGCTATTTGGTCGACTACATTAGCATGCAAATGTACTTAATATTGTATGATGACAACCTACTTTTCTGAATATTTCAGTTGAATTCTTATTGTTTGCCTTCTTTTGCATTTCCAGTTTGCACCAGTTCCTGTTCTGGTAGGTAAAAGATGGCTGCCATGTTCCAAATACTCTAAACAGATATAGAATGGGAAAACAGCTTATGATTGGGGAACTGGAGTTTAGTTAGAAATGTGTTTAATAGAAGTATTTATTAACTAGATGTTGGTTTAATATTGATATTTTTATTTGTGAGTTACAGAGCTGAGCTGTTTCTAACATCTGCGTTTGAAATAAATATTTGTGTATTTAGTGTGTTGCCCTCCCCTCTCTATTCATCTGAATGGTCTGATCAGCCAGTGTATATGTTTTCTCTGAAAGATCAGTTTTAGTTTCAGTCTCACAGCTTGGGTCCAGAATGTTAAATGTTGTTTTGTGAAATGAAATTGTGACCTTTATTAAATAAAAATGACTTATTTCACACTTAATTATCAAAATCATCCCATTTAAATGAAGAATTAGGCTGTGTGATGAAGCTCAGGTTAGATTAAGAGGTTTAGATGAATGGATGGATGCAGTATTCATGCTTTAGCTTGGTGTGTGCAAAAAAAACATGCAAAGTTCACACAGACACACACACGCACGCACGCATGCACACACACACATACACACACACATCCTTACTAACAGACTGATTACTATGGAGAGCTATATCAGTGCTGCCATCTCACATTTATGTTTCTGTGGTTTGGTCTAAGCATGCAAACTAAGAGTGCATACATTTACACCTTCTATCCTCAAAACACACACACACACACACACACACACGCACACGCACACGCACACGCACACGCACACACACCAAGGACTGGCAGTGTCTTAGAAACAGAGCAACTTTGAAACATCCAAGGAGAACTGAATTGAAGCCCTCACTTTTTAAACAAGAGGTTCAGTTTCTGGTTTGGGTCGGTGCAACCGGTCCTCCTCGATTCTGCCCTCCGACAATTCATGCAAATAAGTCCAGTAAAGAGTTGTGAGTAGACATAAAGTCAGAAAGAAATGGAACGATATATAGTGTGGATGAATGGACAGTAGCACTCAGAGCAGCACCTTCCATTTAATTAGCTTTTTGTCTGAGCATTGAAGCAAATAAAAACCAACCAATGAGAAGTCCTTGCCTGCGTCAATGGCCCCCCTTCCTCCAACTGACCACGACCATTATGTAAAACATTGCAGAGCTGCATTAGCATCTCTGGTTCCTCTTAACTAAAGCCTCCTAAAGCCTCTTAATTTTTGTAAATTTAACAAAAGTTTAGCTAATTATTGCACCCTATATGTATATACAAGTTTAAATGCTGTTTGAGCTTATTTTATGGTTAAGTATATTTTATGGCACCAGGCGGTAAAAAAACCCACAAAACTTTTTCATGCCAAAAGTTGTCTCAAGCAAATAAGTAACCAACTAACAATTAGCAAACAACAAAGATAGCATATATAGAATATGGACCCCCCCTATATTTGCAATGAAATTTTAATTCATTTTAGCCACATAAGAAATGTGAAAATAGACAACAAAATACAGAAGTTAGTGAAAAAAAAATATTACAGATACACTACTATAGAGTAAAAACAGGTTCAAAATGCTCACACATCACTTCAAGAACATAACATGGCTTTACCCTTGGGGTCAATTTGCCTCCAGAAAATGATTTACATGACATTGTTGACCAAGTTTTTGTATGACGCACTTTATATCTTGAAATGGAGCTTAAAGATTCAACCTAAGAGAAACCTCCAGCCATCATTCAATCGCAGCTCATCACCAGGCACACCCCCAAGTGGAACCCAATCCCTGCTGTGGATCGTCTCTGCCTCAGCTAATCATCGCCCAGGCCTTGCCTCTTATGTCCCATGTCTACTCTTTTTTCATGCTAGCCATTTATACCCTATTAAAACATAATTAAGAACTTTAGATCCTTGATGGCCTGTTCAAACACAAATCAAGTTTGAAAGGGAAACATGTTTATTAACCCTTTATGGGGTAAGTGATCGTTTTTGGTAATTTCCACACACATTGCATTTGGTACCAGTACTTTGCCTTGGTGAGATCAAGAACCGCATGGTCTTCACTCAGCCAATCAGCAGAGATTACTCTACATCACAGACAACATGATTGTGACATTTGATTAATCAGCAGAGACCTGGGAGGCCTCCAATTTCCTGTTTTTTTCTGATGTCAGAAAAAGGGGGTCATGTGGCGAAACTTACTGCACATTTAAAGTTGAAACATGAAAACTAACCATGGTAAGTTGATGAATATCACATATTTTTTATGTTGAATAGTTGCGCTAAGTGATTAAAAAGGGGTTATTTGTGAGCAACTTAATGAAATGAGTGAAATTCCAGTATGAAAATTGTGACTGCCAAATATAATCATACTCCCGTTTGGAGTGACCTTTTTTGGACATATGCCCAATTAATCTAACTAGTCATAATTATCACATTTTTCTTAGAAATAAAGCAATACAACTTAGGACATTATGTTTTAATGTTGCTAAATGTTTTATAACAGCAATGTCTCCTATACAGTTCAGTATACTGTTCAGCTTCTTCACTACTGGATACAGGCAGGAGCCACAGACCCCTAAACATTCTGTAGATTAGGTGATGTTGCCTACGAAAGGAAGACAGCTGGCAACCTCAGGCAATATATAAAAAGCAAGCCAAATGGAGTTTTAAGTCGTTCACCAGGACCTCTGAGGATAGCTTCATCCATGACATGGTGCTCTGCCAGGGCAAGGGAACCCTGGAGGCCCACAATGTTCCTCTGACACCTGAACAAAAAGACACCCCAACACCCCAAATGTGGCTGTGTGGTTTGATCTCTTCCTTTTCCATGTCCCTGTACATGCCACGGCAGACCTGCAAGTACTGCAACAGGAAAGGCAACATTCTCAGGTCAAATGTGGTCTGCAGGGTCTACAAGGTCCACCTCTACATGATCAGTGAGTGTAACTGTTTTTTTAGGTACCTGACGAAGCCTTCCAATATGGTCTAAAGTGACAATGCAAATGTTGACAGGTGTCTGTATCTGCACTTTATGCAAAGTTGTCGAATATTAAAGAAATACTTGCTCCTTTTAACTTGTATGTGTTTTCCTTGTATGTTTTACCATTACCAGGCAAGGACCCAAATATGCTATTATCATTTAATTAAATTTTGTCCATGAAAATGAAAACATTTCATAAATTTTACAACAGTAATTATGTCATGTTGGAACCCCAAATATCACTCTAAGGTTGAAATTTTGAATTTCTTAGTATTTCAATGAGTGCCCTATAAAGGGTTAATCAAACAAATTTTTATTTCAAACCTGTTCTTTTACATGATTAAATAGCTATGTTTTTTTCAGAATTACAGAAATATATAATAGTTTAAATTACAATTCAAATCCAAAAAAAAAAAAAAAGAAAAAAAAAACACACATTAGCACTGATATTCTCTGAGATCTCTGAGAGCACCACAAGATGAAAAGTTATTTTATTTTATTTGGCAGAAAAATTTGGACTCCCGGGTCCATTTTCCGGGTCCATATACAATAATACACCGGGACTTAGTTTACTTAGGATTGGGGGAGCCGATCATTTTCACATCTTCATTTGGTTTGGGTGGCGTTCAAGCAGCACTTTTGGGAGCGGACCAAATAGCCTGGAAATTGTCATGCAATTACAACAGCTATTCATCTGGTGGTGCTGTTGTCCAAAACAAACACTGACTGAATTAGTTCCAGCACTATTACTTATTTATTCCTGTTTTGTACTGTGTACTCCGGTTGCCATGCAACGACATTTCGTTGCCAGACCCACTGTTTTTTTTTTGTGTTTCTGTGCAATGACAATAAAGGAAGTCTAAGTCTAAGTCTGACTAGAGAGGAATTAAAGAAGAACTACGGCTCATTGATTGGTCTAAACCGAAAGTGGAAGTCCTGCCGCTTTAGCCTGTGGTGGCTAGGCTACTTAGCTCGTGGCTAATGGGTAGCCACAAATAGCCGCGATATACAGTCTTCAGACCTGACATCAATAAGCGCCTTTCTCACAACCTCTTCCTTACTACTCCATGTCTGCCTGCGAGATATATTACAACTTTTTCTTTCAGCTTTTTCTGATTCACACAGTTAGCTTTGTTTGTTTACGACATTTTAAAGAGGACCAGAAATCACTTGTCAAATCCGGTGTGGGGGAGCGATTGAAGACACCCAGTAACTCTGAAGAGAACTCCGGTCCGGACCAAACAGGGAAGTGTGAATGTATCCTCAGCAAGAACAGGAGCTAATACTTTCTTCTTTAAATCTCTTTAGCCCTCCATCTATTTTGTAACTGTGTGTCCGATGGCTGTCATGGTGTTAAAAATGGCGTTGAGTGTGCTCTTCCTATTTAATGAGAACAACACAGCGAGCGGAGAACAAGGTGATCTGCGCCAGGCCCCAGGGAGTGCTATGCTAATGTTTTCAGGGCACAGGCGCCATTAGCAGGGGAAGCTGACACCAGTGCTCCAGGCTGCACACAACACCTTGATGACCAGCGCTGCTGCTCTGAATCCAGGGTATGACTTCTGTTTCTGAGAAAAGACAGTTAGCCTACTTCCACTGCATGACACAGAGCTGTTAACTTTTATTTTTCTGTTTTATCTCCAACTCCAGTTGAGAGTTAAAGTCTCGTCTCGTCACGTCTCCTTCTTTTATTAAAAACACATTTACCAATCAATCAGATGAATCCACGATAATTACAATGAGCGAGTGGATTTCTTTCTTTCCAGGCTTATTAAAAGCTGCCACATGATACTTGTTTGCGTATTTATCTCCGCCAAGGAGGTTGTGTTTTTGCCAGAGTTTGTCTGTCTGTCTGTTTGTTAGCAGGATTACGCAAAAACTCCTGGCAGGATCTTCCCCAAAAAAATTATATTCCATTAAATTTTGAGAGTGATTCAAAAAAATATCAAAGGTTTTTCCCCTTTACTTATTGAGCCATTTTCAAAAAAATCATATCTCTAGGAGGTCAGATTTGATTGACTTGTAAAAATTCAGTGATCTGTAGGATAGTCATATCTAAAAGTGTACAAAATTTCATCCGGATCCGATCCAGAATAAGGTCAGGGACGCTTCCGGAAGTTAACATTGGAAACCCTATTTACGAGTTTCAAAAATCATAACTCACAGAATTTAGTTTTGATTCTCCTGAACTTTGACATGTATATTTGGAGGATCATGGCCCTGAATTGCGTCAAATTTCATCTGGAACCGAACCAGATTAACGATATGGCGGCACTTTGAAGTTGGGAAATAGTAACATTGAAAAACGCCATTTCAATCAAATAAAATGTCATAAATCTGTGTAATCAAAGTGCTTGGCAGAGGTCTGTTCTAGTTCTCTTACACCTGATCACAATGGACATAAGAATTAATCAGATACTGTAATTAAAATAGATTAGAAATCAGATCTATCTATCTATCTATCTATCTATCTGTCTATCTGTCTATCTGTCTATCTGTCTATCTGACTATGTGTCTGTCTGTCATCCATCCAGTGTTCCTATTTTAATGTCTAACAACAGTTACTGCTGTAAAAGGAAAAACACGATTTAAAATGCCACCTTTAAAAATGAAAAAGATGAGACATGACACACGTCTATTCTACAACTGAGTGATGTGCAGACAGACTGACATTTATTTTGAATTTTGTCCTCAATAATACAATAAAATACCCTCAAATCAGCAGCTCACTCTAAATAAGAAAATATAAAATACAGTGAAAAATTCTGTATGTTTACAATGATTTGTCAGTGTTTCTATACTGAAAATTAATCAGTTATAAATTATTGTATGATGTGGTAATTACAACAAGGATTCTTTATTTCAGAGCAGCAGGTTTTATTGAAAGATTCTAGTAGAATTCATTCAAATAATGCACGTGGATGAAGTGGTGTGTGTGTGTGCGTGCGTGCGTGCGTGCGTGCGTGCGTGCGTGCGTGCGTGTGTGTGTAGTGGGGGGTGTCAAAAATTAATGGGGGACTTCTGGAAGCACAATAAATTATTGAATGTTGGCCTGATTAATTCTTAATAGCCATTGTCAAAAAATCTGCGTCTTGTAGCCCCGTTAATTCTCATCAAAGATACTTTAGAGGAGCCGGACGCTTCCATCCCAGAGAAGGAGCACCTCCGCTTCCTCCTCCTCCTCCTCTACCTTGAAACTCCTCTTCCTCTATCATTGTCCTCTTCCTTCTTCTCCTCTCATATCTCTCCTCGTCCATTCATTCTTCTCCTCTTTCTCCTATTTGTCCATCCTCCTCCTTCTCTTACTCCATCCACCATCTTCCACCTTCTCCTCCTTTTCCTCCTGCATCATTCTCCTTTTCCTTGTTTTTATTCCGTAATCTATCCCTCCCCATTGTCTTCATCCATCCTCTTCCTCCATCCTCCTCCCTTCTCTATCCCCTAACCTCCTTCTCCTCTTCTTCCATCTCAGTCAACACAGAGGACCATAAACATGTTGATTCAACAAGCTCTCACTCTGCAGTTCTTTCTTAACTTTGTAAATAACTTATAGAAACATCTATATATAACATGTGAAGTTGTTTCTATATTCTAATATTTTAGGGTCAGTATAGAGATAAATAATTACATGAGAATTACACCCAAATGCAGTTCATCATTTAGGATAAATGCTGAAATGTTCTTACATATTTTATACATTAAAAACTACATTTAGTTGATTTACAGTCACAATAGTTTTATGTTAATTGTAGTATTTATTGATTTTTAAAATATATTTGTATTATTTGAATGTCATTAAAACAAATATTACCATACAATATTGCAAAATTAATAATTAGTGTAGATATAATTCTCTTTATCAAAATTATGAGTTGGAACAAAACAAAAAGGTGCACAAGTTAACAAGCATTCTCATTTCTGTGATTTAGTAAAAAAAAAAAAAAAAAAAAAAAAGTATTTTCATGGTTGGTTTCGAAGGCAGAATGTAATGTAGATTTCCTCCTGTTTGTTTTCCCCTCCAAATAGAAAAACACATGTAGGTTATCGCTGAGTCATCTTAAATGGACAGGACCTAAAAAAAACAACATTATTTAAAAATAAGCAGTCAAGCAGCAGAAACAGTAAATTGTAAAAATCCAAAAGCAGCAGTCAAAGATTAAAAAACCTAAATGAGTGGTGTTTCTCTCGCTGAGCTAAATAACTGCAATATCTGCTCCCTGCACGGCCTCAAAACACAGCGTCTTACTTTGAATAATAATTTCCAAACATGTTCCATGAATTATAGATAACAGATATCAATATGTTAATGAGTACACAACATATGGTTCCTCCCAGGCTTCTGAGTTCGCACCAGTAGGGGGAAGAGTGTGCAAGGAAACTGATGGCAGCTTTATGATCGCTGCAGTCCTGCTGTGTTCATGTAAAACAAGGAGAACGAACACGTTGTGGCTCATATTTATCATTGACTTCAGCGCTGGCAACCAAACACTCCCAAACATTCTGCGTAATGTGTGTCTTTAAATGTGGGGTCAAATCTGCTCTGATCATCTGTAGTCAGTACATTTTTGAATGAGTTGCCTTAATGTTGAATTTTACTTTTTAATTTTTTTTTTTTACATATTTTTTTGCCCCTATTTTTTGATGTCCCTGTCAAGTTCGTCAAATAAATTGAAGTAATGTACAAGTAAACTGTAAAACCCACTAAAAAAAATGCGGAAATGTACAAAACCCCACGAAACTTTCCCTATATGAAATATGAATTATATGTTAAATTAGCTCAAATGCTTGTCCTTTATTTCAATTAATTGACCCACCCACTGAAGACGGAATTTTAAAAGCAAAGTCTCTTTCTTCCTACTAAAATGAACTAATTTGTAGCTTCTAGCCTCTTAACTAGTACTTTACACAAAGTTACAGTTGCATGAATCACGAGATAACTCTGGTAAATAAACTTCATCAGTCATGCTTTAGCTGTGTTGTTGCAGAAGTTAATATTGTCGCTGTCATTTTTGTTGGGTTAAATCGTAGTCAAAAAACACAATGTCATACACTTTCAAAAGATCCATTCTCCACACCAGGTAATAAAATTAAGTTTCCTCTGAGTAATCTGACCCAAAGGAAATCCAAATATAGAAATAAAAATGCTAAGTTTTATATATATTATATACAAATATATGTATGTATGTATATATATATACATACATACATACATACCTAAATCACATCCAAAATGGTTATTCACTTGAATTTAATTTGGACAAACAATAACAACCATCATTTCAAGGCACTTTAACAGAGAAGAATCAATGATTCCACATGAGCAAATTGAGAAGACGGAAGAAAGGAAAAACTCTGTTTAACAGGGAGAAACCTGTAGAACCAGACTTTCTGCTGAACTAAACTGGGTTTGGGGAGAGAACAGAGACAAAGAAAAAGGAGCAACAAAGAGATTGTCAAAATAAGGCATTTAATCCACTCTGCAGATTTGATAAAGCTTGGAGGCTCAGATCAGGAACTTTCAGTTCGACTGGCAGAGATCCTGCAGGAAGCTAAAGAGAGAGAGAGGAGCGAGTGAACATAGACTACAGAATAGACTACAGAATAGACTACTTGTGGAATTCCATGTTTAACTTCTGAGTTTACAAATAAATGGAAGGCTGGGTATGGGCCTGTAACTATTGACTTGAAAAAGGGTGGGCTTTTTAGGAAGAGGTTCAAGAACAGTTTTAAACATCTGTAAATCTAAAACATCTGTAATTGATGAAATGGCCTTGAAAACACAAATGGTGAAAAAACAACTAGTTGAAATGTTTTCGAGAGGTATAGCCCACAGGTCGGTAACTCGCAGCTCTTTCATCCCTCCGCTGTGGCTCCTTGAGCCACTCTCCCACTGTACGAAGCGAAGCGGGGCGGTGAGGCAAAGCACACCCAGACCTAACTCTGCTGCGCCATCCCACCACAGAGAGTATGGTTAAAATGTAGGTGGGCTTGTGAACAAAATGTCATGACGTAGGTATGTAATGGCATTACGCAACAATAGTCACAGGACCGACACGGAAGTTGTGGCTGCAAATTCGCGGCCGTCCGAGTGAAGCCGTGAGCCTCTGTTCTCTGTGACACAGCGGAAAACTTTCACATTCCGAGAGGCTCCCCCGTGTGTTCTGTTCAGTGGGAAACGGATTCAAATGACTCTTTGAGTGTAGAAAGTTGCCGACGGCTTGTTGGGGCTAAATGCTAAAATAGGCTAAAAGCTAAAATAGCTACAATAGCTAAAAACTGTAATACAAATCTAAACTTTATGTGTAGGTCTACATTTCATAAGTTCAACATAAACCATAGCTTTGTTAAATCCCTGGAAACTATATCTACAAATTGCAAGATGCTATGCTAAACTAAATAAAACTTGCACTGAATCAGTTGTAGTTTGAACTCGATCACGAAGGAAATGTAGCATTTAGAATACGAAGCTGATTGTTTTCTGGCCAGCTGTAGAGTCATGTCAGTGATATGTAGTGTGCAGGTGTGTGTGCGTGTGTGTGTATGTGTATGCCTGCCACTGACTGTGGGCTGGCTTGAACTACATCATCTCTGCATATTCAGCAGCATTTGTGAATATCCCAGTGACTTGATTGCACTGTGATTATTCACAAGCCTCCGTGCACTCCATTACCAGTCAGAAAGCGCCGCCGCTGTAGCGTTGCCAGGCCGATCTGACACTGTTCCTTTTACGGGTTCAACAGCTTGCTTGTCGTACAGCAAAGTAATTAGTACTGCATGCTCATATTAATTAACAAAGAGCGTTATCACTTTATTAATCCATATTAGAGAGGTGGTGGCGAAGGAAGAAGGGAGCGCTCGCAGTGGGAGTCCTCCCCCTCGGCGCTGCTTTGTAGCCACAATGTCCACGACCCTGCAGCGTCTTTCGCCGCGTCCCGGCATTAGCAGTGGCGGCGGCTAACGCTGTTCATTAAACCTGGAAATGCAAATAACGTCTGTGAAATAAACAAACAGGGGTGTCGGGATTGTGTTGGGGTGGGGGGTGGGAACAGGTGCCATGGTGTGAAAGCACGCTAAACGATGTGATAGTGGGGGAATTAATTACTACCGCGGCGCTAATTGGAAGCAATAATTTGTGTGATTAGCGGGCCGCTTAAGAAGTGAGACACATCTACCGCCTGTATATACAAGCGCAGAGAGACGCCGGGCCGTATGGAGCCTCTCCTTCCCGTAATGTCTGCACACCTGAAAACTCTCACACACAGGCACACACACACACAAAAACTCTCCACAGACGATTATTTGCAACAAAACACCGAAGCGAGGACGCAGCAGTGCTCCGGACGTGAGCTCTCTGTGACGAGGCATATCCGAGAGGCCTCATTAGAAAACGCTGATACGACACGGAGTAATTAACAACGTGGGCTTTGTGGAGAGGGGTAGGGGTGTGTGTGTGTGTGTGTATGTGTGTGTGTGTGTGTGTGTGTGTGTGGGGGGGGGGCACGCCCTTGTGTGTGTGTTAAACTGTACATTAGAGAGAGCACGGGTGCCTTTTATAACGGCTCTTTGTGTGCGCTGGCTCAGATTGTTTTATGGCTTTAAAGAACTGGT
>OMNM01003049.1:0-10382 GCA_900302745.1 Parablennius parvicornis | reverse complement strand
GTTCCTGGCGAGGGGGGGTGGGGGGACTCAAGACGTCTGGAGGTCAGCGTGAGAGGACTCACTCTGCCGTGGTGAAGCATAAGTCCACCGGTATGGCTGCATGTGGGCCACACCTGCCCGCCCACTTAAGAGGTTCTTCCCACTATGGGGTTATCACTGAAACATAAAGACAAAGAACATTACCAACAAAATCACACATTTATATCACTTCTGTGTGTGCAATCACGCACACACAGACAACCAGTCTAATAAAGAATGATCAACTGTGTGCATTTTCCTCAAGTTTCCAAAACGACATTAGTTAAAAACGACAAATATACAAACATCTCTGTTTGCTTAATTGTAGGGATCGACTAGCGGGTTACAACCTGATAAAAAGCACAAAATCAGTCGAGCAGATGCAGCCTTGCAGTGGTTGACAGCATATTAACATTCTAGCTACATGTGGCGCACCTCCGGGCTCAATAACGGGCCCAGTGTTTTTTTCCTTTCATCAGCAGACACAGAGCGAATTTTAATTATGAAAATTATGTGGGTAAATATTCAGCAGGCTTGACAGAGACAATATGTAAGATTTTGCCAAAATACAGTGTAGACCTGGGGAAATACCTGCTTCTATTTAGGGAAACCGGGAAATACAGACCAGTTTTTAGTGAACTGTCATTTTGGTTTTGTTGTGTACAAACATTATATAACGTGGATAATGAAGCCTTTTACTGAAGAAACTAACATTATATACACATGTGGTGAAGAATGTTAACCATGAAAGTTCAGAACACGATTTATGGACACATCTTTTTCTTGTGCACCGGTTCAGACTTACAGGCTGCCGTACTGCGCTGTGGTGTCGTTCCTGATGAGATGCTGATTCTGCAGCTCTCTCATGACGTTTCTGAGCTGCTGGAGCGTCTGAAAGGTCTCTTTGGGTTCCTGAATGGTGAACTTTGAGTATTCCTCCTGTTCCCGCTGAGGACCCTGGTACACTACCATAGTGGCACACGCATCTACGAAGAACACAAGCAGCAGACAGAGCTTGAACTTTAGATAGTAGTCAGATGCATTTTTGCAAGATGTGGATTTCGACAACACAAAACACGTTCGTCAGTCACGATGTTCGCTTTGTGAGCAGACACTGACCCTCCATGTTCTGGAGCTTGGTGTCGTTGGAGGAGAGGAGAGAGAAAATCCTCTCAGTTTCACGATCACAGTCGATGTCCAGCTGCAGGTTGTCCAGCACGGTGCTGAAAGTGTGAGAAGATCATTGTTTTTTTAATCCTACTGAAAACATTTATTTAATTGTGCACATTTTAGAGCAGAATCTTTGTTTTTTGAGTAACTTGAGTGATGCTGTAATTATATGATATGATCACCAAGGAATGGTAGAGAGGGTCTGTTACTTTAGGCTTTAGGCAGTAACTGCAAGCACACAATTATCGTTCAACATTTAGTTTTTGTTTATCAGTCAGATCATTCAGTGAAAAGAGAAAAGATTTCAAACTTTTGATTCTGAATATGTACATTTGACATGAACCCGGTTTATATCTAATGTTTAAACTCGGGAGCTAAATGTGTATGATGAAGCTGTGGACTCACGTTGTGCAGGGCTTACAGCCTGGAGAGCTGCTGTTTTGATTTTTGCAGCACTGCCAGGCTCCAGCGGTGTAATTGGATGGATGGAAAGTGGTCAGGCGGCCCTCGTTACAGTGGCTGACCTGCCCCAGGACGTCCAGCCACTCGCTGGCTTCCACACAGTTTCCTGCCTGGACGTAGAGAGGCTTCTCAGAGTGCACCACCTGAAACATCTGACAGGAGGGACGGAGATGTTACATGTTTGTTCAACACAAATAAACAACTCAGTCTATATTTACAATGTACCAATCGTCTGATTCCTATTTTTGTTTTTTCCTTTATAACGTCCGAGATCCTGAAACGCTGAGAGAGTCTACCAACGAAGCTTTTCATCCTTATGTGGTTTAAAACCTGGAGAACTGACACTTCTATGACTCCAGCGTTTATTTGGACTATCTGAGGGGAAGTGGCTCACATTTTTGCGGTTAAAGGCACTTTCATCCAGTTTCTCCACAGCCTGGATGTTTTTGACACTGATGGTGCACAGAGCTTCTTTCCCTGGAAAGCAAAAATCAATTTGTCAAGTTCAGGTTGAAAATTAAAAAAAAAAAAAAATAAAATAATGAAGACATGAAAACTTCCTTTGAGGTAATAATGTTTGGGGAAATGATATAAGTAAGTGTACGTGAATTGTTCTTTCACACAAGTCGGTACGATACTCCACCAAAGTTTGGACAGGTGATAAAATGCGTCACTGTCATAAAAATCAAATGTTTCACTTTTAATGCAGGTTAGAACAGTTCAGTGTTTCACTGCAGGTTGGCACAGAACCTGAGTGAGTTAAAACAGATATTGAAGCTGCTACGTTTTAACCACTTCCTGTGTGAATCTGTAACTTTTATTTTACACCAGATGAAGCTCAATTACTTGTGATGTTTCACACACAATAATAATAATAATAATAATAATAATAATAATAGCCTTCCCATTCTTGACATCTTTTAAAAAGATTTAATTTTTTTCAGTTTTTTTTATGATCTACATTACTCTGACATTCAACCACCAATCAATTGCTTTGTGTCTTTGTTTATCTGTTGGTGACATTCAGATTGATGCTGTGATGTGGAGCACAGGGATGCAACCACATGTGAGTCCGTGTCGATAGACGGATCTGGTTTGAGTGTCAACCGACAGAATCTGGTCTCACCTTTGTGTTTGTGGTAGGAGAGCTCCCTGTTGGTCACCCGGAGCCATCTCTTTTTAAAGTTCTTCTTGCCGAGGCGTTTTTTGCCCTGAGCACGTTTCTGTACTTCTCTGTTAAAGCATAAACACGAGTGAGGAACAGAAAATAATCACCACACTCAAGACTGTCCAACTGACTGACAAAATGTTTTTTTTTTTTTTTTTTAAATCACACGGCCCTGCTAAAAGTGGAACCAACTAGAAAATCAACCGACAATGTCTCATTTCTATTCATTATAGTTCCAATTTAAAACACTGAAGTTAATATAATAATGTCTCACCCCTCCTTCAGAACCACAGCATCCTCCAGCCCACTGGACTCTTTGCTGACATTGGAGGAGATCTCATCAAGAAACTGGAAACCAGACACATAACACCATCAGCGATGATAAAAAAAAAAAACCAAAAAAAACATCCACATCCCACACCTTAGTTTGCTGACAGTAAATACCTTTTTAACTTTTTCAATACACTTGTCTTCTTGGAATGATTTGAAGAAGTCACACATGTAGGTTTCTTTGAAACTGGACTGGAAAAAAAAAGAACAAAAGACTTCAGTTAACAAGGAACATGTAGAATTGCCAGTAGAATTGATTGAAAAAAAATTGGAAAAAAACGAACAGTTCTCCCCTTTTTTCTATGAAAACTTCCATTTGTGATATAAAGCAGTAATAAAATATCAGTGTTTTTGATTTGATTATGTTCTGGGTATGAGAAGTACGCACTCCAAACCCTGATCACCACTGCTTACAGGATACACATCTTTAATGGCACGCTGCTTTTCTTCTTACCAGTTTCTTAGACAAACTCCCCCAGCTGCCCAGAGTCTGGATGGTTTTCGAGATGAGAGTGAGCGTGCGTGAAATCTCAGGATCCTGCCATTACAGAAGAAATCACAAAGATTTTAGACCTCTGGTGAAGCCAAAGCCCGGTTTCATTATTTAATGGTCAGACGTGGTGCGCATCAGCGGGCACTTACAGGATGATGGGAGCGAAGCTGGAAAGAGTGAGGAGAAAGAACCGCCACCGCGAAGAAGCGCAGGAACACGAAGCTGCTGACAGCAGAGTACTGAACATGTGGGTCACCTACAAAGAGAGAAAACTAGTTCATTTAAGCAGTACTTATCCATGCACATCAAAATGACTGAAGAAACGTAGGTGATTTGGCTCCATCTTTTGATGCAATAACAAAACTACATCCACATTTGGTTTCACTTTGTAATCTGATCACTTTTGTGTTGAGCACTATAATTTGCATGTTTATTTCTTACAAGTTTCCACGCTCTACTACTCGCCACACAACGCACGATGATATAATTCATGAACTGACCTCAACAGCTGTATAATCTGGTACCACTATGGAAGACAAGACTATTTAAAAGGCAGCTTTCTTATAATAGATGTGTTTGCTGTAGATTTGCATGGGTTTTGTTTAAGGCATTCTGAACACACACAAGCAGCTTTCCATGCAGGTTGTGTGCGTTACCTGGGAAACGTTTGCAGGCCAAGTGTCTGAGAGACCTGAATACGTCACACATGAGAGGGGGACAGCTGGAACTGGACTGAGTGATGGAGGAGAAAACTTTCTGCACATAAACCTGAAGATTTTCCTGTTGAGAAAACAAAAACAAGTTGAACAAGAAGATTTGCATTTGGACGTGTGCAAACACCAGAGGACACAGTGAAATAATCAAATGAGGATGAGCGGATGATTTAAATGAAATGACTGTAAAGAACCAGTAACATATTGCAGGAAGTGAGACAAAGACCAAAACTCTAGTAAATAGTGAAAACACTGGTATGATATGAAAACAGGAAATAACATATTTAAAAAAAAAAAAAAGTAAATGTAAAGTTAAACAGGACATCAAAGGATTAAAAATATATATGTTTTTTCTTGGGCAACCGATTTCTTTTTTATTCCAACACAGCTGTGAGAAAAAGCTGATTTACCTTGTTGACCTCCACATTGTCACCTTCTTTAAGTTTAATAGGGTCTATCTCACATGTTTTGTTGGATTCACAAATCTGAAAGGACGAAAAGAGACAAACGACAAAACAACCTGTTAGTTCAGGTTAATCGTATTCAGGAGAATACGTACAAAGACTTTAGGTCACAGTTAATCTATCCAATCTTTAACGAAATAGAATATGAGAAGAAGATGGATACAACGCTCGTTTTACTCTGAAGAAACGCACTTCGGCTTTGTGGTGATGTGACCACGTACCTTTGTAGGTCATCTGGCAGGCAGACCACACTGATGTGAACAGTTTCTCATGGTCTGCAGTGACACTTGGTGCCTCACACATCCCTGATACGTGCCTGGATTTGAGTGGCATTTAAAATCGAATTTCACATGGGACTTTTCACTATGAACCAGTCATCGGTGTGACATGTGAACAAAAGATGTCCAATTTCCAGTCTCTGTTGCAACCTGCTGAGAACACTCTGTGGCACTCTAAGCTCAGCGGCCACTTCCGTCTGACAAACATCCTGTTTGAAGACTCGCAATGGTGAGGTACAGTTGATCAACTGTTAGGTGTGGTCTTGTTCTCACCACCTCAAAATGTGAAAAGCACAATGAGGAGGACTGTTTGAATACCAATTCTAACACCTGTTGTGAATTTTGCTGTTAAAGAAGTTGAGCTAAAGGTACTGAAACATTGAACTATTACACATTAGCGCAGTCAAAGTTTACAGAAGGTCAGATTAAGTTCACCTGTAAGGGTTATAGTGTGGAAGCCGTGAACGGATTTGATGTTTATCCTCAAATTTCAACCCAAATGCGAATGTCCCTAACTTTTTGAGAGTAGTGTTCAACAATATAACTAGAATGTCATGATACAGACAAACGTTTTCAGCACAATATGACAGCTTACAGGTACGTGTTGTTCAGTATGGAAAAGCTATAAATGATATAAAAAGAACTAGAGCAATGGCCTGAAAACAGGTTTCATAAATTCATATCCTGCGAGATTAAATCTGAACATCTGCTTTTCTGAGCTGGAAAGACACATGTTCCAGTGGATTTTTTCGACACTGACCTCAGTGACTCATGCTGCCTACTCTGGCATGTGTGTGTGTGTGTGTGCCTATTGGTCATACCTCATCTATTACAGGCTTCAGGGTTACGGCTAGGTAATTTTTCCCCACAATCTTCATCATGTCATCAATGCAGCGAGTTGCCAGCGAGTTGCCGCGGAATATAGTGTTGGCCTCCCTGCAAAGACACACAATGCATCCATTTCAATCACAGCTACATTGCAATAATCATTTTATAACTTTTGTGGAGTGATTTACATATCGGTATCACGTTGCTTTGAGGGTCAGGTGCAGATTCAAATAGAAAGATTGAACTGCCTTATCATTCACTCCTGCAATTTCAGAAATAATACTGTATGGATCGTTATTTTTTTACAGTGCTGTGTCATTGTCAGCTTGATAATTAAATTAACTGTTAATTAAATGACATATGGATTCCACCTTTAACTGTCAGCTTTGTTTCATAGCCACTTCCTATTTTGTATCTAACTTGGGCTCCATAGTTCTCAGACCCAGATAGTTGTACAAAAACAGGAAGTTAGTTTTGACACCCCTAGTAAAAGAGAAGTGAATGGGATGGAATCATTCAAACATAAATCAACATGTGAGCGCTGAGTGAGTGTGCATGTGGGAGCACTCACTGAGTGTTGTCCAGCTCCAGTGCTGCCACAGTGGAGACGAAAGGCACAAAGCGATTGTGGTGAAGCAGCAGTCGAGCCAAAGGCAGAACGGCCTCGTATCGCTCTCTGCAGATGTCCCCCAAGATGTGTGCCGCCGACGCCGAGATCGGCTGAAGGCAATCGGAGAGGGAAACAGAGGACGGTGAGAGAAGAGGAGATAACACAGACTGACGGCAGTGACAACATGCGACTGATCATTTCCAGTGTTCCTTTCGAGAAACTCTTCAGAGAGCTAAATCTAAACATATACTGTACAGTTTTTCTGTACAGTGACTTCAGTTCAGGTTTTACTCAAACACTGTCTCACTTTCACATCCGGGGATTTGAGCAGCAGGTTGCAGAGTGGAGTGTAGCAGGCAGATGGCAGCACCGTGTCTTCTATGTAGGTCAGCTTCAAACGCAAAGAACCCAAATCATCAGACTTGGACTTGCTGCCGGTCCCTTTAGGCTGGAGCAGATACCTGTTAGACCACAGGAACACAAACACCGGCTTACCCTCTAGGAGATAAAGAGTCCAGAGCGAAAACCGCCAACAATCCCCACAAGTCAAACCATTTCATTAATTCTTTAAATGAGGAATTTGGTGATGGAGCAGAAGTAAGCCCAGTTGCGCAGAACTTTTCTGGATGGAGGGGGGAATGAAAACACTCATTTACACTGAACCTGATCGCAGGTGCAAATAAAGGCTGAACACAGTGGATGGGTAAGAGTTGATATAAGTAATCTAAAAAGTAAGTCGCATAATTCAAACATGCATTATTTAAATCCTTCAGCTACAAGGAGTTCTTTAATCTCATTATCAATCACATTTATAGAGCAACTGGAAATGTTAGTACACATCTTGTATCCTGCTGTTAAGTGACTAAATGTCCCAACATTTCAAACCTTCATTCGGTCTCTAACTGGTTGAAGAATAGCAATAATAGTTCAATAATAATTACAATGGTTAAATCTCCACTCTCATGCAGTCATTGTTACAATGTTATGAATGAAATTTGATTTTTTTCATATTTACTAATTTAAAGAAAATACTGCAGTTATATAGTTAAAGAGTCAATTCATATCATGGAAATGTGATTTTATAGATCAAAGTTTTGAAATGAAGTTGCCTTTGATATTCCATGAATCACACAAAGCACAAGGAAATGTGAAATTTTTCGTTCTATATCTATCCACTTATGTTTGGGTCTGATACAATTGATAATTTCCTTCAATCTTTTTTGACTTGAAAACAAAACAAAAAAAAAACCCGAACATGTTATTCTGAATGGCCGATATGAATCACTGCTTGAAAACAAGTATGCCCCTAAAATGTGTTCATAAAGTACGTCTTATGTCTTCTGTGAAAATAAACGCGTAGAAAATGTTCGCCTGCATGAAAGCAGCTCAGTTTTCTTCTGGATGAAGCTGCAGCCTTCCTGCTTCTCGCCGCCTGTGCTGCTGTATGCCATTTGTCCTGTCAGCAGGTTAGTCATTAACTGAACTGGAAAGATAACATTTTTTCTGTTTCAGGGAGCCAACACTTCCTTCTGAACACCAACAGGTGGCGCCCAGCACACAGTAAGCACATGTGGAGCAGAAAGGTTTCAGAATCCTAATGGTTTGTCTTTAAGTTCTTTGATCTGTGATCCTGGTACATTAGACACAGGAACCCTTCAACAAGTCACCTGTACTGTTTTCATGGGGTCAAGCAGGTTTTATTTTATCTGAATTCTACTTTACATTTCTGGGTGAACGCAACATGGCTGGATTCCAGCATAAACACAGGACATGAGGTACTGCCACCATGCAAAATGCCGCCCACGCATTCAACTCACTGCCCTCATGTACTAACAGATTGCTATCTGGCATAATCCCACATCACCTTCCCTGACGCAGAGCTAAGGAAACACCCACACATGAGAAAAAAAAAAAGTGCTGAATACAGAGAAATCAAGAAGATCTTTGAAATCACCTTGACAAGACAAGGCAGACATAACGGTACAAGTTGTTCTTATAAACTTGTTCAATTAATCTCCAATTCAAGAAGCCTTAATAAAAATAATATATAACAATTTCCACTTCTGTGACGGCAAAGTCCTGCGCCAGTCAGGAGAAAGGTGACGGACACGTGACATCAGAGCGATCTCGTCTGGCTTTGTTTTGTTTATGGACAAAAAATAAATTAAAAAAAAAAAAACACTGTCACACGTCACACTCAACATGGACTTACCCCTGTCAGAAACCCACCTCACACTAATCAGACACCACAGGTTCTTTACAATGTGAGTCAGGACGGGTGTGCTGTGTGAATGGAGCGAGTGTATTTTCAGCCATGGCGGTACAGGAGTGCCTTCAGGGCAAATCAGTCAGCGTGTGTGGTGACTGTGTGTTCTGAGACGGCATGTAAAGATCATTCAAATGTAAAGAAATTAGTACACATGTACAAAAACTGTTCCGCTGATCTATTTTGAAGCATGTTCACGCCAACAGAGCACAGGAGTGCAGCTTGAGTTCTTACTGGAAAGAAAACACACCTGTACATATTCTGTGATGTCTTCCAATTTTCATGTTCACAGCAATAAAATAATTATAAAGTGAGAAATAAAGATGAGGGATGGTCTAATTTTTTTCCCTCCTAAGTCGTAAAGATTTTAATGTTTTTTTTTTTTTTTTTGTTGCATTTTTAAACATTGCAAATAATTTCATCCATTCGTTCCTCACCAAGCTTTGTGGCTGTGGTCACTTCGCAGGATCTTGACAGGGACCCGTGTCTCTCCCAGAAACACATCCTGAGCCAGATTCTCATTGTTCCACAAATCAACTCTGCAAAAGGAGAAGACGTGAATTGAAACGACACTCCTCCATTTGCGGCTGCACAGCAACAAACCACATCAAACTGCACGGACATGATTCTCATCCGCGAGTATGTTCAATGCGCAACACATTTATATATAAAAAAAACCCTGACTCCTATATGGCAAACCGTAAAGTGGTATTTACCTGCTTGCTGCAGAAAAGCTAATACAATACTTGTGCAAGGACACCACATCAAATCAAAACCTCAAAACCATGCATGAGTGTTTTACCTTTAAATCTGCCTAGTCTTACCCAGAGAGCTACGAGTCCACTGTGATGGAAGCCCCCAAAATATCCTTAACCAGAAACCAAAGCTCTGGTAGTCAGAACACACCACATCCATATTCACTTTGTTTGTCCTCAAGTCGTTAAGAAATCAGTTTTCTTACAGGACAGAGTGTGAGGGGGAAACAGGGATAACGGAGAGAGAGTAATGCTCAGATGAAACAACAGAAACAACTCACTTGATCTCAAGTTTTTCAATGTCTTCCTCCTCGACCTGGAAATGGGACTTTTTCGAGTAGCTGCTGGACCGTGTGACCTGAGGACGAACACGTGAAAACTTACAAACACGATTAGTAATACCAATACTTGCCGGGCCCGTTTTTGACAGAAATCCGTCAGTGAATCATCTGAAAATCTATTTTTAAAACTGTGATGTGACAAGACCGTTGCACAATTCACCTCAAAGAAGAAGGATTCATCGAAATGAGGGTTGCTGGTTTTCTTCTTCACCTTCGTTTTTTTCTGATCTGACCTGTGAAAACGCGCAACAGAAACTGATGTGGGGACATTTGACATTTATTTGTGCAGCCACAAAGATGCACCAATTGTTTGGAACACGTATGGACTCACATTAGACATGAAAACTCAGCTAAATCCAGCTTTTATGGCTGCAGTTTGAATTGTTTTAGTTTTACATGTACAATATTAAATCTTTTGGATTTTTTTTTTTTTTTGTGTGTGTTTTACTGTGTTTCCATATTTACACCAGTTCCTTTCATATTGAA
>OMNM01003045.1:0-11251 GCA_900302745.1 Parablennius parvicornis | reverse complement strand
TTTCCTTGAAAAAAAAAAAAAAAAAAAAAAAAAGAGAACTAGCTATATACTTCCTTAACCTAGAAAACATAATTAGACAGAAGTAATAACTTAAAAGTGGGTCAAAAAACCCTCGATAAACAACAGATAAAGAAGTTTAAGAAATGAAAGCACTGGACATATGAGCACGCTCCTTTTGTCTGATTGAAATCCCTGTTGTTGCACACACGTCACTGAAAGCTGCAAAGGTCCCTCGGGCAAATGAGGTGTTGGGTCAAATATGTTCCTCTGTAAAATAAATTAGAAAAAAAAAAAGTTGACCTTAAAAAAAGCAGAGACGATATAAGGTAACAAATAAACCGTTTCCCGTCCTATTTTTGTTTTGTACTTTCTACAGCTTGAAACATCCTACCTGCAGGAGAGAGGGAAACAGCAGATGACATACTGTATATGGTGGGGTAGGAAAAAAAAGATGTAAGCTCATTACTGAGACAAGTTTTAAAACCAGAGACTGAGAAAGAAGAAAAGTAAAAGTTAAGCACTTCCTGGAAACTTCAGCTACCTTTCTATCTATCTTTCTTGAAGAGTTTACCCCCTCCCTGCCATCACCACCACCACTACCACCTGTACTCCCACCCCCCTCTTCCTTACTCATTCTCTCTCTTCACTCTCTTTGAGTTAAGGAGGGTAAGGTAATCGTAATGAAATGACCCCGCGAGGCACGATGGCAGCCCTCGCCTGATAAGTTATTCCTGACTGGCTTTTAAGCTGCTGTCAAGCAATTTCCCTTGAAACCTTGCTTTGTTTTTTAAGGATGGTGTGTGTAGTTGCGGCGGTGGTGTTGGTGGTGTGTCTGCGCGTGCGGTGACGACGGTGGTGGTGGGGTGGGTTGCTTTTGACACCCCTGCTTCTCTCCCATGAGGGGTACAGATGACAACCTCAAGGTATAGGTATGTGAGGTACGTGTGTGTATGTGTGTGTGTGTGTGTGTGTTAGTGCGTACGCGTGGGTGTGTCTATGTATGGGTGCAGCAGGAGACATCTCATAGATGACAATCCCGCTAATTGAAATGACAGATTATTCTAATGTGCAGAAAGTCATTAAAAACCCAGCCGCCGTTTTTCTCCCTTTTTTCTGTTTCCCCTCGCAGAGAGTATTTCTGACTCTAAGTCTGAGCAGGGAAAAAAAAAAAATCTGCACTTAAAGGAGATGTTAGCTTTCCTTCCTTCAAGCTCATGATTATTATCAGGATCACCTGCCACACAGTTAACATCCTGGAGATACTTTTCTAACTTTCACTCAAATGAACACCACTGTTAAATGGTAAAGTTCAGAGGGCTGGGCAGTCAAATTTCCAATTTCGCTGTGCAGCTATTGAGGTTAAACACTCAGGCTGTATTGATGATTCAGTTTCCGTGACTTTTCAGGGCAACGACTGCAGCAGGATTGAAGCAGGATTATTTCATCCTAACAGTGGCTCTAAAGGCTGGGACACATTCCCAGCTCTTGCTGTGTTATCGGTCTGAATACAGTGCACATGCTCTGGTGCATTATTAGTTCTCGACATGTGACAACAAATAAGATGAAGCAAATCACAAAATAAGACAAATCTGAACTTGGTAACAATCAACATGCATACCAGAACCGTGAAAATCAAGGTCAAGTGTCAAGTGACGGTTTTTGTTCCCTATCCCCATCAAATTTTTTTTTTTTTTTTTTTTTTACTTTGCTTTCTAAGCTATCCAAAGCAACTGAGTGTGACATAGAAACAACAGATTGTATGCCTGAATATGTGTGGTTTAAAAATAATAACAAAAGTCTATCGAAGGAAGCAGGCTTTGAGGCAAAATCGTGCAACGCACCCACGGTAGTCCTCCTTGGTTAGCGTTGATAAGTTTTGCCCAGACTCTCCGCGGGGGATCCACCGCTCATTTGAGTCAGAGGCTTGTCAGAACATAAAGTTCTGGCACATTGCATATGGCTTGAAAGATCGCAAATAGAAGGCAGACAGGCACACTGTGGATTTCTCTGCATCCAAATACTTCCTCTTCCCTGTTTGAGGCACAAATATCCAACTATTTTTCAATTTCCAGTTCTTGCCTTCTCTTTTATCCCCTCCCCACCCCCCTGCCCCCAACTCAAGCAAAGCAGACTACACCGATATAGTGTCACAATATCCTAAAACATTCTGCTGGCTGATATGGAATTTCTCCATGCAACAGATCCAGACAGCTAAAACACCAACCGGGGACACATTTTTCCATTTCTCTCCTCTGTCTCCTCTCCACCTACTCCTCCTCCACTGACATTCAGCGGAGGTAAATATTTAACAGCATGCTATTGAGTGCCGTGTGCAGTGTGGCACAGGCCGGGCTGCGGTGGAGATATGTATATAGACAAGACTGTTTTATTAAGAGTCGCTGCAGACATATTAAGGTAAAGTATGCCTGACACCTAGGGAGGAAATTGCCAGTATATGACACTATTCCTCAATACTGTGGCAGCTCGCCTCAGTGCAATTTTGCACGAGGCGAGTGACAGAGAATGACATGCAGAGAGGGGAGGGAGAGCGATCGAGAAGGAGGGGAGATGAAATGGTTGCGGGGCGGTTCGAAAACCGAGGGGTGTGTCTCCAGGTGTGTGCACGGATGTGTGAGTGCATGTGATGCAGGTGGCGTGGGGTGGTGACTCGCTGAGTTTGTAATTGCCTCACCCCCATGTGAAGGACTGGCCCAGAATTAGTGCTGTTTACTCGCGGTCCACTATGTTTGCTGTTTGTGAGCGCGATAAAGGAAGCGTGACCGCTTTGAATGATTACGTTGGAGGTTGAAGTTGCACACAGGTACACACGGAGGTTCAAAGACAGACGGACAAAGGCTGAAGATAATATCCAGAAACTCTTTGGTTCAATCCGTAGGTTACACAAACTCACAATACTGTGACTGAGTTGTACTTTTAGGACAATTTAATGAAGTTAATATTTTCACTCGTACTGAAATACAATTCCTCTATTACTACCTAACACTGTCAAAATACTCGGAAATTAAACATTTAAATCCTTTTTAAAAGTTTGAAAATTTGAATAGTGAAAAAGTATGCGCCTGTTAAATATAGTAAAGAGTCAGAATCGCACATATTTTACCATTTCTAGCTAAAATAAACAAATAACAAAAAAAGATTTAAACCTCTATTATTATTGTTTGTATACCCCTTTAACATGTATTATATCCTGTGAAAAGTGAGGACAAAACATTACAACAGTAGACAGTAATTTCAGTTAAACCTTCTGAACTGCTTTTTTGTTACAAATATATAAATTCTTTTAATACAGAAAATCCATATTTATATATATATATTTGATAACAGAATATACATTCGGTGCAATTTGTGTATACCTTTATATGTGGTTAAAAAGTAAATAAAGCTTGAGTCGATTTTCTTTTTCACCATCATTACTTTTACTTGTAATTTAGTATGATTGAGTAATGTAACAGTAATTATGCTTGAGTACAAATTTTCAGGAGGCCACTCTTTCCATTCCTGCTTTTAATTATTTTCAAAGGCCAGCGGAAAGGTTGTTATGTTCCATATTAATGCTTTCAAAAGAGGCAAAGTGATTCCAAAAAAAATTCATTTCAGGTGGAAAAAAAATCACTGTTACTCAACCTAACAAGTACGTCCAAGTATAAACATCATGAAAATAGATATCCATCCATGAGAGTTCACTTTAATTTATGACTCATGGATGAATCATTAAAGAGGACCATCCTTCATAAGAGCATATCTGTTTTACCTCATGTGGGCCTATTACAAAAACATGCCCACGCCCACAGTGACACGCACGAATCCTCGCACACAAAACGCCCAACACACAGCAAAAGGCCGGTTTAAGTGCAGAGGTGTAGTTCTGTTTTTAACATCTAGAGGACACTGTTGCCTACAGCCTACAGCATCAGCCACACTGGCAGACTGGATGTGTTGTACCGTCTGATGGTCTGCCTTTCCCCTTGAAAAGACACCATTTCATACAATTACAATCTAATTAAAAAGAACAACCTAATTAACCCAGGGAATGTATTCCATAATTCGGTAATATGAACATGATCATCCTTGTGCTTGTAAATGATTGGTGATAAAAGCAAAAGCAGAAATTAATGCCAGTTACTAATTAAAATGGGGAGATAAACATGGGCTTATAAAAACTGGGGGAATGGGAAAGACTTTATAGTTTTAAGTAGTTTTATTATTACCGTGTCGAATACGAATTTGAGTCGTCATATTTTCTTTGAAGACTCAAAGCTGTGATTGGGATGAGTGGAGCATCACACAGCATGCTTTGCTCCCTGCCAACTCCCCAAAGAGACAGATATTCAAGTGCTGCACTATATCTTAAACATGCAGAACAAGAGCCGAGCTGAAAGTGATACACCAGATCAAATTGCTATCATAAATTCTTCATAATTCAATAAAAACAGAGCACAGACTTTGTGTTACTAATACATTCCCACTGTCTCCTTTTAAAATTTCGAGACACGGTGTCGTGCACCGGAATGGCAGCACTTGACTGCTCCTGACTTGTGATTCGAAAATTGAACCAAAGGACAAAGAGGTGAAGCGACAATGAAGTGGAGAGACACAAGGAGAGAATGAAAGCGCAGAATAGCAGCGCACTTCTGTGGCTCATCATCACCACCTATTCCCGCCTGGCAATATATCTGTCAAAGCCCTCATCACCATCACAAGGTAGAGTCTTCCACTGATAATGACCCATTTAAAGTAAATAGCTCTGATCATCAGCATAGTAACCATTATCATAGATATATGGTCGAACATGTGACTAGTGAGGTGTCACCAGCCAACTGAATGCTTGTAATTTGTGTGTGTGTGTGTGTGTGTGTGTGTGTGTGTGTGTGTGTGTGTGTGTGTGTCGGTTAAGCAGCATTAACATACAGCTATGGCCTGTAACCCGGTGTGTCTATAAATTGATACTCAAACTTTCGTTTTGCAAAGGGACCCAACATTCAAAAATCAATTTCGGCAATGATAGCAGATAGACTGGATTAATCAGTTTGATGACTCATTTAAGTGGAAAAAAAAAAAGAAATGTTTGAATCGTCAAGACTTTCTTTGCACAGAAACTAAAGCAGATTACATTCATTACAAATGAAAATAACTTTTGATCGATTCAAAATGATCAGCAGTCCAGATTTAAGTTCATACAGTCTTGTGTGTCAGCATTTAAATACCCATTGTTGCTTATTTGAATGTTTCACACCACTCACACCACTCAACACACAGTCACATTTCTGCAAATGTGAGTTGACAAAGTTTTAATTAAATCTCACTTGTATGCTAGTTTTTAATTTCCATGCACTTAAGTCTCAGCACTGCAGTGCAATCAGGACAAGGCTTGTGCTGAATCTTGTTTGTACATTTTTAACCTTCCAATGTCGCCTTGCACGTTTAGTCATAACAAATTATTGGTCTATATCCATATGTAGATGTATATGAATGCAAGTGTTGTGCATTATAATAATTTCATGCATATTGCATGCCTAAGTATTGCATCTTTTAGTGCTGGTCATAATCAATTGAGGGATGGCATAAAATAGAGCACTTGTTTTGATAAATTATTCCGTTGCAAACCCACTACCAGGGAGCTGATTCAAATGTGTATTAGCTAAATGTAATGTCCAGAAATTAGCTGGAACATGGTGTGTGGAGCGTGCATATTTTCCCATCCTTTGCTGGGAAGGCAGTGAATTATGCCAATGTAGCATTTCAATGATTACTATTTAATAAAGCAGCCTAATTAAAATGCAGGCTTTAGAGATAGATGTAGTTGGTGTTTGTATATGATGTACATCTGCAGGATCATACACACAGTGATGCACACAACTCACTCACACACGCCTGTGCGTGCATGCTCGCTCGCTCACGTTCACAGAGCAGGGTGTGTGTGGCACAGCCTGAGGCCATCCGTGTGCCATAGTGACTTTTTACGTCCGACTTCCATCAGACCGTCAGTCACAGTAAAACCTTTTTCTTCCTCCTCCTTTTTTTTCTTTTGCCCAGCTGAGTTGCCTTCCCAACTGAAAAGGCTTTCCATTTGTTTTAATGACCCAGGGTGCGAGGGTGAGGATAAATGTCCTCTTTGACACGTAGCCAAGAAGAAAAGTCCCCAGAAATAATCATTAAAAAAAACAAAAAAAGTTGTATAACATCCGTATGATAACTGTGGCTTTTACAAATATCTGCAATCTGCTAGGAATGTCAGAGCTTCAGTTCAGATTGCATACAGCATGCTCGCTAATATGTGGTAAATAATGAATGAATGTTTATGCTTGATCTTATCCAAGACTCATGTACTACATGACCCTGCAGTGTTTTAAAGCCCGATTACCAATGTTCATCTGTTTTTAATTAGAGTTACTGTATGTGAAATTGTAAGTACTGCATGAGGGGCTGCGGGCGGTTGGAAAAGGTTTTTGTTCTCCATTTCGCGTACTTGATATACTGTACACTAGCGTATACATACGCACAACTTCATGAATCATACACCAATATGGGCGTCATCCCGCTTTTATACTTCCCGTGCTCCCTTCGGTTCAGCATCTCCACCCAGACCAAGTTTCTTATGAAGCTCACATAATTTTCTAACTTTAAGTCCCAGGTAGCTTTGTTATTAATTCACAAAATTACCAGACTATAACTTTGCATTGCTGTGCATATTCTCTTCATTACGCTTGTTCCTTCAACCATTCAGTCTGTACAGTCTGAGGTTTGGATAATGAAGATTTACTGTATATTATGCAGATAGGGACCCATTTTCCTTTAAAATAGCCAATGTACGCCCTTTCTGTGTCCAGCAATTTTCAGAAAATTAATGCAATAAAAACACACATATGTCCTTATAAATGTTAATGAATATAAATATAAACAGTGGGACATCGACATAATTCTGTGCATATTGTGAATGGTGCTCAGGTAGTTTGTCTGGCCTGCGCTGGCAGCAGTGAGTGCTGGAGAGGAGGTAGTTAGGGCCTGGTGCTCTGCCAAGCCAAACTCCTGAAGCATGCAGAAGGCTAATGCTCTGCCTCTGATGTGTGGCACTGAAAAACCACAGGACCACTCGCAGGGTCCACTAAAACTCCATCACTCACTCACACCCTGGCAGAGACGGAGAGAGAGAGAGAGAGCGAGCGAGGCGTATGGGGGGAGAGAGAGCGATAGAGGTGAGGAAGGAGACAGGAAGGAGAGAGAGAGAGAGAGAGAGAGAGAGAGGAGGTACAGTCACAGCGTTTACGACCCCATGATTGAGGAATGGCTGCATGTGAGGAGAAAAAAGGGGGGAATAGCAAGGCGGAAAAATAGAGTGACTGCATAGTCAAGGTGTCTTAATGCATATTCCATTCATCTTCCCTCCTGTAAAATTTCTCATTCCTCAGTGGCGTGGGTAAATCAGATACCCTGTATCAGATGGAAACCAGTGGGAGATTCTGAAGTAGATCAAAGGTGTGGCTGCGGTTTAGATAAGTCTACCCGCCATCCAGACACAGTTCATCTGTCTTAAATGGCTGCTCATTTCTCTTGTCAGATAGGGGAAAGGCTATATATAGCCGTGATTAAGATGTCTGGAGGAACTCGCTTAGTCTTTAGTCAACAGGAGACTTACGGGGCCTCTTCTGGTATCCTAACACTGCCTATTAAGGGTATTTGTTTTAAATTAGCTGTTATTTCAGGGCTTTACACTTCTCGACATCGTCATATCGCCACAACGCTTTCAGTATGAGGCAAACATCCACTTACTCGATCTCGTAAAAGTACAAATATTGCGTTGGCTGGACTCCTTGTGGTGATTTCACTGTTTGTGTTGTAAGAAAAATGCAGCCAAGAAAAGTAAAACTTATAACACTGAAGCTGCAAAACAACTATAATGTTTTTTTTTTGTTTTTTTTTAATGTTTTCAAAAAGTTGGTTAATGCAGTTATAACAGTGAAGGCTGTAAACTCGCCTCACTAAATGTTAAAACTTCGGAATGAAGGTACATGATTTAGAAATCATTCTAGTGTTACAGAGATAGATGAGTTTCTATGTCCCATCTTCTTTGAATATTTGTTGTTTTAAATCAAGAGAGAAATCACAAAAATGTGATATTTCACTTTCTTACTAATTTGAAGAAAAACTTTAAACGAATAAGTAACTATGTCCTAATATTCAATCACTTTCATTAATGTCTTTTTTGAATTCTTTTCCATGTCTTAGAAATGAATTACAAGAGATTAAGCTGTCTGTAGAAATGACGATGTAGATACAGAGAAAAAGAACGCCTGAGAGGAAAAGAAAACAAACTTCAGAGTTCAGGGTAATACTGGTCACATAAGCATTTGCAGACATAGTTTTTTTTTTTTTTTTTAAATATATTTGAGAAATAGGAGAACACGAGTATTGACACACACTGAAAAGAATAAATACTGTAATTGAAAAGTACCGTCTTGGGAAATTCTTTACATTATGAGGAGAAAAAAAAAAAAGGTTATTACTAAAGCTGAAGCCTTGTACATACTCGCAACCTCTTTTGTGGATTGTGATACTTCATTTCTTTGGTTTTAATATAGTGTGGAATGTGGAAAACCAAAACCAACTATCATCTGATTAGGCTGCTTCCAGCAGGGCCAGCGGATGCCCTTTCTTTTTTCTTTTTCCCCCCGTCACTGGGCCTCTTTAGTGGACGCTGAGAATAAGGGGGCACCACAGAAACCTCTGGAGAACCCTTTTCCCGGTTCGGTATCAGTTCTCAAAGCCCTTAAGAGTGTTCTTGCAATTGCGAGGCCTCTTTTCTAGTTTAATAGGGCACACGTAGGGCTCACACTCACACACACGCACACTTGAGGCATCGAGTCTCTTGCTACTGCTGCATGATGTCACTGGCAAACATTCAATGTGGGGAACACACGGCCAAACAGCGAAACAATTTGTTTAATCATAAAGTGCATTTACATAAGGCAACGGCTGCATAAATGAATGCATAATTGAACAGGTTAATGCATAATGTAGTGCTCCCCAGGGACAATAAATAAAGTGCCTTTTGAAAATGTGTGAGACAGAAAAAAAGATAGAGTGAGAGAGAGAGGGAGACAACATTACCCGCCAAGCGCCAACAAAACATGAAACACGTTCAACGAGACAATGCCAAGGCCACCAAGGTAGAGAAAGAAAGAGGGAAAGAAAGAAAGGAATATGGCAGGAAATAAATAAATAAAAAGGTGAAGCCTTGCTAAGAGGATTTCAGGACATGCTTCGTTTCTTTCCATAATCTGTCTATTAGCACCAAAGTATTTCCAGCTCTCATAACCATGGCAGGGACACTATTAGTGACAAGCTCACACACCAATACAACTTAACACAGTCTCCTGGGAATTTATCCTTCACTCTCTGTTTGTTCTGTCTGTTTCTCTCCCCCCTCATTTTCTATTTCTCTCCCTGGCTACCACTCTCTCTCTCTCTTATTTTTTTGCTTCTCTCTTCTATTCCCATCTTGTTATACGCGAACACTCACCCCCTCATTTCCTAAGCCCAAAGTGAATTATTTTGTTGAGACACAGTTGGCTTATCAAGCAACAGAAGATATTAGCGAGTGTACGATTTCTAATCAAGTTCAGGGTAGGAGGCCACCAACTGATCAACACACACCCATGGTTATAGTGCCACTATACCGTCATGGTACACTACAGTCTCTCCCTTTGTGGAAAAGACAAACTATATATATAAAAAAACAAACCAAAAAAATATAAATCACGGTGTCTGTGAAGGTCAGGTGGAAAATTTAGCTCTTTCTCTACTTACAATGAGGTTTTTATCAGATGAAATGTAAAGCATGCGTCACTCAGTAGCCTTGTGCAGGCAAGATGAAGATGTGGCAGTTGTGCATTACTCTGTTTAAATTCTTTGTTTAACCATGGCTGCACTCCAGACTCTTGTTAATTACAGATGCAACCAAGGTAAAAATCAATTTTCACATAGTTATTGCATTGTTGTCAGAGAATTATTTGAAAAATCTTACTGCTCTGACATGGTATGACTAATAACCAACATGAAGATCTGCAAAACCAATCAATGTTTTCTGCATTTTACATAAAAGCATTCTTTTCATAAGCTAATAATGGGAATGATTGCACATGGAAACATAACGTGCCCCAGGCTTTTATGCTTAACATACAAATCCAGACTGTCCTCACAGGAAAGGCCACTGCATACGTTGATTTTGATACCAGGAAGATCTTTTATTTTATTAACATTTGCATATTATGCAAATGTACGCATATAGACAAAAGTATGATTGAATCAGTAAATCTAGAATAGAAAATGAGAAATATTCAAGTTGACCCAAGTTGCAACAAATTAAACAATACGTACCTTAATCCAAACCTACAAAGCAAACTGTCTGGAAACATAGGCAACATATGATTATATTAGCACCATGTAAGTGTCACCGTGATGCTACTAAAACAAGCATGAAGTAGTTTATTTCAGTTCTTCAATCACATATTAATAATATAATTCACATCACATCAATCTTCTGTAGAGTTTTATCTACACTACAGGGTGCTGAAGCCAATACTGACTGACTATGGGTGAAGCCAGGTTACAATATGGAGGTCACCACAGTCCATCATAGTGCAAACACAAAGAGACAGTCACACACACACATATATATATATAAATTAAAGTATATTGGAGGCCTGAAGTAAACCCAAGCACTCACAAAAGGCCTCAAAAATGGACTGGAATTGTGGATATCTCGCTGTGATCACACCACCTTCAACCCTTTACATCATATACACTATCTATATTTTAGCTTATTATATTTCAAAAGCCATGTTAGCTGCAAAATATTCCATATTCCTGGTCAAAGTTTGTTGTCTTACCATTTTTCTCCACTTCTCTTACCTCCAAAATATGAATAAGACTTTGTGACATTCATCACCTTATTAGCCTGACATCTGAGTCTGCTGAGGTGGAAATCTCCCTCGCCCCTCTCTCTCTCGCTTTACTTTCAGATCAAACGCACACTTCACTTTGTTAAGGTGGAGAAAATCTGGTGCCACATAAATGATTCACTCGCACAGTTATGTTTAGTAATACGCTTACAGTTGGGTTTGAAATATCGCTTTTTTTCTTTTTCTTGCCATGACTTCTGTGATTGAGTCAGTAATTGGGGAAGGATGTATGCAAGCAGTATTTTGTTTATTTACTTCCAGGCTTTTATGTA
>OMNM01003042.1:0-10314 GCA_900302745.1 Parablennius parvicornis | reverse complement strand
CTCCAGACCCTCTGGGGTGGATCCAGAGCTGCTCCTAAACAAACTAATGAGATATAATCTCTGCGATGGTTCTTTGGAGTAGTAGTCCAACTACTCACGCTTATCAATTTATCACAAAAGCTGCGCCTGCTTCATCCTGCCTCCCTCAGAAAACTCTGTGATCTAATTCTTTCAGTCAAGGCCCAAACTATAACTATCTCTCAACTCAGTGATGGAGCCTTGAGTAGATTTAAGAAGCTGCATATAGTTGAATACTAAAGTGAATATTACAAATATCTTCATTTACATTTTGCAAGTATGTGTGTGATGCCATTTTATGTTACCATGCAACGTCATGTTTTCATGTCTGACTTTGTAGTGTGTGTGTGGTACTCCAGAGTAATTTTGCTGCACCAGCTCAGTTCTCCAAACAAAATCATATTAAATGGCACTTTGGGTCAGGACTTTTTAAAGCTGCGAATTTCGTTATTTGAAGAGTTTTCACATCAGTAGACCACATTTGTGGTAATCACTCAGAACAGCCGTCAAAGCCTGTTTTTATAAATGCAAAGATCTTGCCAGAGTAATTCTGTGGTTAGATGACGGGTATATAGAAATTTTTGGATAACAAAGGAGCTCTAACACACAGAGGAACCAGTGATAAAGAGACCATAGACAAAAAGCCCTTTTTTGTTTGTATATACGCAACTAGAAAATATCACAAGACACATCTTTAAGCATTCCCCACTTCTGTTCAAAACACTTTTGGAGAAGCAACTTTATACATCTGAGCTGTGGGATTTGTGTCAATTACTGTGGTTTTGTAACAGATGAACATTTATGTACCACTTCTATGAGGAAGATACCATATCACACTCTAATATATTTATTTAAAAAAAAAAACAAAGTTGAAAACAAAGTGCTGTGCATGAAGAGTATAATTTAAAACAAAACATAAAACAAAATAAGAGATAAAACTATGGAATTCAACTAAAACAGGAATATAAAACTAAAAAAGAAACCAAAAAAACATATAAACAATAAAAATAATTTAAACAAATTAAGACCAAAATGTCAATGTTACTCTGGGTTGAAAGCCAGTCATTAAATATTTTAAGATGTGTTTTAAAAGTGGAAAAAGAAGAGGCTTGTCTGATGACTATAGGCAAATTATTTCACATTTTAGGGGCAGTAATTGATAATGGTCTGTCTCCTCTGAGTTTCCACTTTGATTTGCAGCAGGAGCAGCTGATCAGTTGACCTGAGAGATCGAGAAGGAGTGGTTGAAGCAGTTCTGAATGTTAGGCTGGAGCGAGATCATTTCAGGATTTCAGAACAAATGAATTAAGTTTAATATCAACTCTAAAATGCACAGGCAGTCAGTGAAGTGAAGCCACAATAGGAGTTATGATTTCTCTCATTTCAAGCTCCAGTTTTAAGACGTGCAGCTGCGTTTTGAACCAGCCGGAGACGTGAGTGGGAAGACTGGCTGACTCCAATATAAAGTGAATTCCAGTTATGCAGTTGATATGTGATAAAGGCAAAGATTTCTCATTACACTAGCAATTTGGTGGTATAGTTTCAAATAGTTTGTGACGATGGACTTCAGATGCAGTGTCAGGAGGACTTAGATAAATGGAGAGGCACTAGGAACTACTGGGACCAAACACCATCGCTATAGTCTTTTTATTATCATGCAATTATTTTTACAAATGTAGGGTCATCCAGGATGCAATGTCGTTTAGACACTCCAGTAATGGTGTAAGTGAGTTTAGGCGTCCTTATGTTTCAACAATACATACATTTGATCAGCATAACAATGACTAGATTTGAGGGGAAGTATATAAAATGAGAGAAGACGGAGGATTAAGATTGAGCAATATGGGGAAAAAAACAAAGGGGAAAAAACAGGGAAGTGGAGGAGGATTCAGAATCCAAAATGTTTATGGTCATCGTTCTATCTAACAGATACGACCGCAACCAGTCCGGGGCAGAGCTACAAATGCCCACAAGATGCTGTAAAAAATATAATAAAATGTTGTGGTCTACCGAAGGCAGCGGTGAAGTCAAGAAGGACAATAATCACATGGTTTCCAGAATCTGATGCTTTGAGGATGTCATTGAAAACCCTTAACAAAGCTGACTATGTTCTATGAAGGGATTTGAAACCAGGCTGGATGACCTCCACATTATCGTGCTCATCAAGACATGATTTAGTGAAAATACAGTTTTCCCAAGCTCTTTTGAAAGGAATAGCAGCTTGGATACAAGTGTATAAAAGGCCAGGACAGACTGACGAGGGCAGGCTTTTTAATTGATGGTTGCACGACTGCATATTTGGAACTACACCTGTGTTGTGCTGCTGACATCTTAGCAGCTGTAAGGGAATTAACAGTGAGCGCAAAAATGTGGTTCAAGTTCGTATGTGGGGCAGACAGTGGTGGGAATTTCTTGCATCTCTTTCCTAGAAATAGGTCACTTCTTTCCGGTTCACCTGTTTACCTGCAGCAGCTCGGGCGGTCGGGCTAGCAGCCCTGGGAGCCAGCCCACAAAACACCACGGGGGCGGGGTTAAAGAAAAAAAGAAAAAAAACAGGAATTTCCTGGTGAGCTACGACAACACAGGAAGGTAAAGTTTACTCCGGAGAAATGTGACGTTTTATACCTTCATATGCCAGCTGGGCCGGGCTCATCAGTAGAAGGTTAACAGGAGCGTAGACCCCGCCAGCTTCAGTCTGTCGTCTACATTATAACTAACGCCACGTTCCGCCCGTCAACCTGTAGATAGCAGTTAGCTAGTAGCTACCGGGCGTCATTTTAAATGTCGTTAAATCATAACACACTGAGATCTGTGCGGGTAGATACGATTAAGCGATATTGTATAGCTATATTTCCACAGCTTTATTGTTTTCCTTTGTTTTGTTTGGTTACGATTGAAAGTTGCAGCTAGTTTAATTAGCAGAGTGATGTAGGGATGGGAAGCGCGTGTTTTATTGTCCGGTGTAACCCTGGTGGGTGGGTGGAGTTAGCAAATACAAGTTGAAATAAAGTACCACGATTTGAGAAGAAAAGGACATGTGAAATTACATGAATGCAAAACAAAGTACAAACGCTTAAAAATAGGTCCAAGAATGGCGAGAGCACTGTTGTTTGGAAGTACGATTTTGACATCACAAAGAAATTATTGTTAATTGATCAGGATATATCGCAGCACTAGGAAAACTGATGACATATCCCATACTAAGTAATACTGTGCAACCCAGATTTGAATCCATCCGTCCATCTTTCATACCGCTTCTGAGAAAATCCATTAATGCCCAGGGAGAACATGCAAACTCCATATAGGCCTGGTTCAGCCTCAATCCCATGACATCTCTCGCTATATAGTTATCATTTGCAGTTTGGATTAAAACCACACTAACCAGAAAAGAAGTGGGCGTGCTTTTGTGCATTTGACTATCCCGTTGTGATTTCATTTCTTTCTGCACTGAGCATCAGTACAGAGTGCTTGAGTTAAATTCCATCATACATTGCTGGTACTTTCATGCTCCTCTGTCTTCCAGATGAATGTGGGCGTAGCTCACAGTGAGGTGAACCCCAACACACGGGTGATGAACAGCAGAGGGATCTGGCTCACCTACCTGCTGCTGACAGTGGTGTTGCACATTGTGCTGCTCAGTATCCCTTTCTTCACTGTACCACTCGTCTGGACGCTGACCAACGTCATCCACAACATGGTTTGTAATGTTGACCATTTGAATTGTAATTTTTTTTTTTTTTTTTCGGACCCCACAGATTTTAAGGGCCTTTTTTATATTCTCTTTTTTTCCAAAACCTTTAGGCAAGCAACTGTGAGACTTTCATCATACCTTTATTCTAGATGTTAGAACGATTTGTTTTGTGTGCAAGCACACTACATGTGTGCTATTTTTCTTGCACAATGATCCTTTATGTCAAAAATTGAGGTCCACTTGAGAAAAGTTATTAGTTGTTAGGTAAAAGCATTACTTAAAGTGGGAGTAAAATAATTCAGGTGGCGACTGAGTTTAGAGTAAATGTTCAGGTAATGAAGTTATGTGAAAATACTAATTTAAGATAAGCAAGTCAAACAATTAAATAATCATTCACAATCAACCTATCAATCAATGAACCAACCAAATGGAAAAACAATGAGCAGATTCACAGATTTGTCACTCATGAAAAAGGAAATCCCCAGTTAAAAAAAAAAATGTAGATGAAAGCAGATGCAATGATTTGTGAATCTCTTAATGTCATACTTTATTCATAATAGAATGTAAACAATGTGTCATATTTTGAAATCGAGAAGTTTAATGAAAATAATTTGCGGATTTTTAATTTGTTCTATTTGGAATAACAGATTGGTTTCTCAGATATCCAACTTGATGCATTCTACTGTTCTTTAGATTTAACTAGTGTCACAAGTTTTTTTTTTTTTTTTTTATGAGAGTTGCAATTCTATTCCAAGCTTCAAACTCATAATTCATAAATGTGTTCATTTTCTTGTCCTTGTAGTCATTCATGAGGTGAACTGTTTATTTTTAGTTGGGGACTTTGTAGTGTGCATGTCTGGGATATTTTTTTGTTTATGTCAATGACTCAATGACTTACTGACTGTGAAAGTATCTGTTTTTGTGTGTCTATGTTGTGTGTCTGTGCTGCGTGGCATCCCCCCTTGCAGGTCATGTACCTGTTTCTTCACACAGTCAAGGGGACTCCCTTCGAAACACCAGACCAGGGCAAAGCCCGTCTGCTCACGCACTGGGAGCAAATGGACTACGGTGTCCAATTTACATCTTCGCGCAAATTCCTTACCATCTCACCCATCGTACTGTGAGTCCCTTTGTTTTCAGCACCAGCTTCATGTGTTTCACTTTCGTTTTGGCAAGCAACTCAGCATGTCTGGTCCGCACAGCGATTTGATGAATTGAGTGTGTTGGTGGTGAAACTCAGGCAAATCTTGAGTGAGATCTTCAGTCTCTTTTGCGAATCATGTGCAGGTCAATTAGTTTGCATCATCTGTTGTGAAGATGGTTGACTATTGGATTAACATTTCCAACCAGCAAAGGTAGAAGCTGTCAGCTTTTAGGACTTGATGATTTTGTTTTTTGTTTTTGGAAAGTTGTTGTTTTAAGTCAGCAATCCTTGATTCTTTCTTACTAACTGGATGCGACAGTCCACCACTGTTGTGAATAAGACCTGGTAATTACACATTTTATTTGTGGGGAAGAGGTGGTCATAGAGGTTAGACAATCGAGTTCATAACCTGATGTTTTATTGTTGAAATCCACCGCCATGAGACGCCGAGCAAGGCTTTTAACCCCCAAGTGCACCCAGCACAAAACTTTAAAATTAAAAGATGCAACTACTGCAGTCAACTCATTAATAGTGAATTTTGTTGTAAAGCTGCAGAGTTGCTGACTCTTTTGTTGTGCACAATTAGTTATCTTGGTTATAGACTACCGTAATTGCCAGACTATAAGCCGCTGCTTTTTTCAAGCTCTTTGATCCCTGCGGCTTATAATAAGGTGCGCCTTTTATTTGTATTTTACGGTAATGGTCTTCATGCCGCCACCTTCTACTTCCGCATGTAGATACATGCTGTTTTGAGCCCCTCTGCTTTTCCAAAACCTGCCCTAAAAGTGATATCTCTGCTCTTCATGAAGGCCGTGAATGGTGTGTAAAGCTCCACACACACACAGCGCTGTGCACCTGTGCCTTATAGTCTAGTCCGGCCTATTTATGTACTTTTTTTTTTTTCCTTTTAAATTTTGCAAGTACGGCTTATTTTCAGGTGCGCTCTATAGTGCGGGAATTACGGTATATAGAGTATCAATCTTGTCCGCCAGGGAGATTCTAAAACCATCCGCGTTGATTTATCTGTTTGTCTGTCTGTGAACAAGATATCTCAAAATGTGATGAGCCGATCTTCATAAAAATTGCTACACGGGTGCATTTTGATCAAAGGAAGAACCCATAAAATTTTGGTGGTTATCTGGATCAAAATAAATGTTAAAATAGAAAATTAAATGAATGAAGTAAGGCATTTTGCTCTTAGTGGAGGTCAGAAATCTCTAATTGCACTTGTTTTATTTATTGTAGAGGTCTTTCATAAATATTAACTTAACTTTACAGATTTGCAGGTACTGTATCTGAAATCATTGATAAAATGTCAGCAGAAGATGGATGAGTAAACTACTTTTCTTGTATTTTAGGGTTTTGAGAGTAAGTCTATGTCTATCCTGACGCCCTCGTCTCTTTTGCAGATACATTCTCGCCAGTTTCTACACAAAGTACGACCCTACGCATTTCGTCATCAACACGTGTTCCCTCCTCAGCGTCCTCCTTCCAAAGCTGCCTCAGTTTCACGGAGTACGGATATTTGGGATCAACAAATACTGAAGGAACTGAGTGAAATACTGGATTTTTAAACACCAACTTGGACTTTTAGTTTTCAGTTTCTGCTGAACTATTATATTTTCAAAGTCGATGAAATGGAAATCAGTTTGTTTTAGCTGCACTGACTCGGTGGACACTTCCGTCAACGTTACTTCTCAAGCTGCGTTTCGCAGCCAGGAAAAAGGTGAAAGCACTGCTGCTGTTACAGCAAAGTAATTCTGTTCTTTACTGATGTTCCTGATGTAAAAGCCAGATGATTAGTTCTCATTTTTGAGAAAAGGCAACTGCACTGCTTCAGAATGTGACGCTTAATTATTCTCTCTGACATAATTTTCTTTGTTACAAACTGTGCTGGCTACAAGTCTACAAAGCTGAGTGCCTATGGGTTGTGTCTTTAATGACACCTCCTCTTTTGTTTTTGTTTTTTTTGTCTTTCAAGCTTTTTCTCTTAATTTACTATGAAGGAATTACATGCAGCATGCAAGAACACGCCTACAATAAACACCTGGTCATGATACATGTCTCATTCAAAAGCTCTGTGTCTGCACTCTTTAATTCCACTTTGTCCGGGATAAAAATTGATAAAAGGAGGTCTTCGGGATTGAAAACTTACAGGATAGTTTTCAGGCTGTGGGGAAATCCACTCACTTTACATGAAGCCACCATGAGGGGGCTGTCACAGTGTTTTCTATATACTCAGACATTCGAGGGATTCTCCCGCCTTACACAGCTGTGTGTGCTGCGGCGTGAGCTTTTCCTCTTTTGGACACCTGCTTTGGGGAAGTAGTTCAAAGGAAAGGCGGGTGGAATGTGAGTGCGGTTTCACTGTTGATTATGCGATCCAGAGCTTGGGAAAGGCATGCAAATAACAGCCGAATCAGTTGTTTAATGCGTGTCGTGCAATTCTGCAGCTGCGTTACTTTCTGTCCTGACGTGCTGCCGGGAAGAGAGCACAATGTAAAGTAGTAGGATGCATAGATTATCACGGTTTAAATGTCATCACGTCCCAGGTGAAACAAATAGGGTTCAATGAAACTAGAGTGAGAGAGTGGATATTAATACAATGTTTTTTCTTTTAACGTATACTGACAGCTGCTTGATTTAAGATAACCGTGAACAACACATTTGGTCATTCACTGCAGTTTTCCCAGTTCTGCTTTCACTTTTAATTTTATGTGAACTTTGCAAACTCTGCCGAGTGATACAAAGAGTCTCATTGTGTCAGATGTATTCAGAACAGATGCTTGTAAGCATTTGTTTTTTTTTCAAACGATCACTCATTTACATAGACACCATCAGAAGATGTGTGGCACAAACGTTTTGACTGTGCTAAAGCTTCACATCCCCATAATTAAAGGTCATATATTTTAGGTTGGAATGGAGAAAACCAAGAAAAATCACGTGGGAGGATTTTGTTGTTTTACCTGAGCTGTTGTCATAACCAAAATCACTCCCAAAACGTTCTTCTTTATAAAGCGCTTTGATAGTTTGAACTCGGTGCTGTTTCATTCAGCTCAGTTGGTAAAGTGTAACCTGTCTGTGTTCCCGTCGTCTAGACTACAAACCCCCAAACTTGTTTTCATGATTGGAAATGCTTGAAGTTACTTTTTCGGTCTTTTTTTGAAAGTACATGTGACACATGTTGGGAGAATTTTAGGAATTCATTTGGAGGCTAGTTTTGGTTCTGAGACTTTAATAACCAGCATCCAAATTCTAAACCACTTAATCCAACTCGGGGCAAAGAATTGTTCCATTTCTTTCTTCTCCCTGATTTTGTTTTTTTTTTTGGGGGGGTTTAAAGTTCAACTTACCGGAGATCCATCATTGTGTAAATGTAATGTTACTGATTTAAGAAGTTGCAAAAGAATACAAATGTAGTCTGCATCCCTTTTCATGATCATGTTGTCAAACCATATATATTAATACATAAGTCCTATTTTTTGTTTGTACACATCACAAACCCAACATTTTTTGCCCTGTGACTAATTCACTATTAATGAAAAACGCACCTTATGAACTGAACAAAAACATTTCTTCTAGGTCTGGAATAGAAGCTATTATTATCATATTACTTTCTTTTACTGTGCAATCTGTTGAATTTCTGACAGCCCAAACATACTGAAATGCACATGGAATTTTGCACATACTTTAGAAGTGACAAAACTATTTCCATTTTATGGTCATTGAGCATATGTCTGGAAAAATGGCTCCATGGCGCCCCCTAAACTGTTTTCACATTTTTAACATCCAGTGGCAGGCCGTGCTCTGCTGGCCTCAATATATACGAGTTACAGACTGATGTTGGTTATATTTTGTACATGAATACTTATTATAATTCCAAATGGTCTGACCCCTGAAGAATTCTGCCTGAGGCTTTCAGTCACCTCTGCAGCATAAAATCAGTGTCATTAAGCTGTTGCTTCAGCCAATCAGATTTTGAGATGGCAATTTTTTGTTTTTGAACATTTTCTATTTCTAAAAGGACTTTTTGCTGTTGCTGCATTTCAGTGAAACATATCTTTAACTGTTGTATCTATTTTCTTTTTATTCTTTCATTTAAAATCAGTCTTTTTGTTTTTAACTCATTTTGATTTTTTTCACTGGTCAGGTTTGTTGACATCAAGCACTTTTTTGCATCTTTGCTCAAATCCATGAAATACCAATGAAGTTCTCAAAAATATATATATTTATTACTTCAAAAATAACATAAAACACATTCACTGATGTCCATTAAACAAAGTGTGAAGACAAACACACAAACTGTTTCTCCTTAGTTGTGCCTGGATGCTGTCACTGCAGCAGCTCACAAATACAGCATACTTTAAGAAATCAAACACCAGATTAATAACAATTGGAAAACAAAAAGCAGAATGACCTCAACCACTGAGCTTCACCAAAGTTTTAATCCTCGTTTCAAAATATATCTTTGTCACGTAACAGGAAAAGCAAACATTTTGACCTCCCCTTCCGCAGTCAGTTTTTTTGTTTTTCAGAATAGCTCTTTGACTCTGAAGAGTTTGGATTTTTGTTTTCTTCTTTTGATCCATTCTCCGGCGTTCCCTCGGTGAGTCTGCGCTAACATGCTTTCACACCACCTCTCAGAGGTTAGAGCAACCGTCTCTGCTTTTAAAAACTCCCTTTCGCAGCCTGATCTCACTCCGGCTTAAAAAATGGTTTGATTTCGCCTTCACTGTTGTCATCATCTGTGTCAAAAAATTCATCTTCAAAAAAAGATCCCCCAAAGCCGTACTCCTGTGCGTGGACGGACACCTCGTTTGGCATCAAGTGTGGTGAGCCTTCGATGAAATCGGCGAACCTGGGTGTCATCGGGAGAATGTCAGGAACATAAGGACACTGGCACGGATCTTCACAAACAGAAGACAGTAGGCGACAAAACTAAACATTTTCAAGATAAACATTATAAATAAAGGTATTTCAGATAAATCAATTTCAATATCCATCAACTCAAATTGTTTACATGATTTGATACAGCTAAAAAGAAAAACTAACTGGAAGGGAGCATTCCATGTTGGATTTTATTTCACCCACATACATAATATTTTTATCATATGATAAATAATGTTCAGTGAAATGACCTGCTGAAAACAAATAATGAAGAGGAACATATATATTCAGTTTGTTATTTCAGTCTGTGCGCTTATCATTTTTTTTTATCTTCCTTTACATTAAATTAATTTATTTTTGAAATACATTTTAATAGAAAAATTCAATTTCAATGTTACAGTAAAAACCAAAAAACCATGAAATCAACTGTAAATATAAATTAACTATGCAGACATTTCTGAATCGAGTAATCAACCTCTAAAACCAAGCAAACTTGTATATATTTGGAACGATGCAGGTGAAAATACATTGTAATGTAAGTGAATGGTATCTAACTATCTAACTATAGTTAAAT
>OMNM01003039.1:52748-67935 GCA_900302745.1 Parablennius parvicornis | reverse complement strand
GGACGACAGGAGAGGAAGAGTATGAACAGACAAACTAAAAGTAATCATTCGCGTGAATGATGAATAAAGAGAAAGGACTCTAATGAGAGTCAACGTCATGCAGCCGCCGTCCACCTCCAGGAACATCTGATTCACCGGCAGAGTCCCGTCAGCACATCCTCACTCAACATGCACTCATCTGAGTGGAAAACCAGTCACACACAGATGGAGAGAGCAAGAGAGAGGGGGAGAGAGAGAGAGGGAGAGTGAGAACAAGAGAAAGAGAGACTCAGCAGCTCCTTCCCAAACTCCGGTTTCTCTTTCTACTCCTTTTATAGACCATTACAAGCAAATCTCCCACCAAGAAGAGCGCTCCAACAGTCGGGGCGCAGCTTTATTTCATTTGGATTAATAAAAATACCTCTCATTCCAACGTTGTCCCATGGCTCCTTTACCGCACCGCCTTTTCCTTTAATCCCTACTTTTCATTTAGTTGTCCCCGCTGTGCATATTTTTGTACCTATTTTTTGTATTATTACATTTTTAGTATTACATTATCCTTGATGATGGACGTGATGGTTACTGGTGGCAGAGAAGCTGTTTAGATTCGGAATCTTTTGAATCTATAAAGAAGTTATAATGCGGTCCAGAATCAACCAAGAACTTGTCAAAAACTGATTTACTGCTAAAATAAACATCTAATATGTAAAATGGACTTGAACTTATTTCATTTTGTCAATATTTCCACAAAGTATTATCATTGGAGTTTAAATAAAAGATAAATGTTCATGTTTCAGTAATTAATTTTATTGAGCTGTAATTCAGAGGTTACCAATGTTGAGAGTACAGTAATACTGAACTTAGAAATAAGAATTGGGATTGATAATTGGGAAATCCATTCTAGGGATCAGTACTGGTGCAGTATGGTGAAGTTCGGAGTGAGAGACCCAGGTTCCTTTCTGTGGAATGTTTGCATGTTTTCCCTGAGGCAAAATCTAAAGTCATGAATGTTATAGGTTATTGTGAATTGCCTACCAAGTGTGTGTGTGGGTAGATTGTGAGTCTCTGTGGGATAGACTAATGTCCAGTGTTACCTTGTCCTTCACTACATGTTACGCTGCTTTAAAGTTGCTTCAGGACGGGAGAAATTCTGGTATAGCATCCAGTTAAAACTACAAAAACAGAACAAATGTGTCAAATTTAGCTGTTCTTGGTCTTACTAAAATAAAAACAGCACGGCCCATTTGATCCCAAAGATCGGCATAACTTTATAGGCACGAGGACACTGTAGCAAAGCTATACGTACGATTCATTGAAAGCTTTCACGTGCTGCAAAAACATCAATAAAACACTGTCAGGGCTCATATGTCAGCCCTGTTAAAAACTGAACGTGAGGTCCTTTACGCTGCCCAGTTACCCTTGAGATGAGGTGATACTTCGGAAAAAAAAAAAACCTCTCACAACCAAAATCAGCCTGGAGGTCAGTTTTAATTCAACTTGAAATGGAAATATGTGGATGATCAAGACTGCACTGAAAATGTTTTCCCATCAACCACTTTTCAAAATGTTAAAATGTGTCTTTGTTAGAAGGATTTCGATAAAGGATTACAATTATTTAGTTCATCAGTGAGCACAAACTATCAGTTTGTGACGGACATTGCTTTAAGTTGTCAGTCGCTTTAATAAACTGTTACACACGGATGAGCCCAATGCAGCAGAGCAGGATACAATATTTTGTTTTAATAATGCACTGAGATAATACATGTCTGGTTTGTTGTCTTTATCCACCCGGTTTTGTAAATGTTTTGATCTTCTTCACATTTCTGTGAAAGCTGAATAATTGTTCTCCGAGTTTATTCAACATGGCATTGTTCCATTGGCGTCATTTGAGGCTGATTTGTCAATGCTGTGTGCCTTGGTGTCAGTGACAGAGGCAATACAGGGGATTACAAAGACGACGCTGTAGAGAACATTTGAAGGTGGCTCGAGCCTTTTGCACCAAAGATATTTCTTTGTATTATCCGATATTCCGTAATGAAGCTATCCCATGTATTCATTTGATTCATTCTTATACAGAGGCTCATTGGTCAACAGGAAAAATGTAAATGAGCAACAATTAGCCCAAACTGGCAGATTTTCATCTGAAACCAGTGAGGAAGCCTGAATACCTGGAGAACAATCCATGCAGGTAAAAATAGAACATGCAAACTTCGCACAAACATATCCTCAAGCACAGTCTCGTTCATGCAAAGTGAGAGTGCTAAACCATTACACAGCTGTACAACTTCACTGACTCACACCACAGAAACTTTTGTGATCCCAACAAGTTCAAACATCTAAAAATGAGGTGACAGTGCAAACCGCTTACTTCAAATAAACAGAGTCAAATAGTTTTGTGCCTGAACCAAACTTACAAATGGTGACGTGTGCATTTCTCTCAGGCATCAAGTGGCATAGCAGCAGGATTTGATGGCTCAATTTATTTCACTACAGTTCTGTTTATTTTGTGAATGAGGCCATAAAAAGCTGTCTGTAACATTTTAGACACAAGACTTCAACTCTAGAGTTTCCCTGTTGTGTATATGAATTTGTGTGTACAATGCAGAGATGAGAGCCAAGTGAAAGCAGTAAATCCAGAAGGAAGGGGAGGAGACGATGAGAGGAAGCTCCGCACTCTTAACTTACACCTCTTTGTCAGCAGTCCTGTGGCAAATGTGTTATGGAGCAACGTTAACAAGCCTCCTATGAACAATGAACAGCTCTGATCCTACAAAACTGCCTGTCAGCAGATAATGGATCATGACAGAAAGTAAGCAGACGTTGGATGACCCGGTCTGTGAGCGAAAACAACTCAGAACTCATTCAAAATGGGTGGAACGCCGAAGTATTACACAAGCCAAGCAAATATCAAAACACATGAGACACTGGTCTGTGGCATTATCTGAATCCTTCATGAGACACAAAGGTCCTAAAAGATATTTTATCGGACACAAGCAGAATCTGCTGGATTGACGGAATGCAGCCCAACACATCTCCTGTCGCACTTACCTCTCCGGCTTGAAGGTGATTGGATGCAATGCTTTTCGACAAGAACAAGGCCAGGATCACATTCTCAGCACTAGCCTCTCAACCCTGTTGAACTTTTCTGGTTAGCGCAAGGCTGTCAAAACTCTGTGATTACATGCTCTTCAAAACAACATTTAACATCAACCAAACATTTCATTGTTTATTCCACCTGACCTGACCCCGACCCCAGCTTTAATACCCCGGCTACTAGACGCAGGTCTGGCTTCTGTCTCCTCCAAGCCAACCCGAGCGCGGAGATGGAGACGGAGTCCAGGCCAAGAGCTGAGTCAGTCTCTGTCGGGTTTCAGTAATGGACGCTCTAAATGTTTCTGGGTGACATGCGGGATAACTGCGGGTGGGAGCAGTTGTACTTGGACCTGGTGCCTGGGAAACACATGAGAGCCTCTTTCGAGGGCACTTTGATAGTTTCCACACGTGTCAATATTTCTACCTTGTCCCCTCTGACAAAGAGATATGGAAATCAGAAGAAATCATGAGGAATGTTTGTTTTGCTGGATGTTCAGAATTCACTGAATATATCCACTCTGGCGTGACTTTTCAAACTATATCCACTCGTTTTAAGTATTTCATGCCAGTCCACTCGTTTGAGGCAGAATGTGACAAGATGAACTGGAATCATCGAGAAGCCGCAAATCTGTGCTTGTAAGCTTGTGCCAATCCTTCCAGTAGAGATATAAATAACTTTCTGGATATGTTTGGTTGGTGGCAGTTGATCACACAAGACAATCCCAAAAGATGTAAAGTCCTAAATCATCTGGTGAACAATGAAAAAGTTGGTTAGATATTTCAGTTTGGCCCACAATGGATCCATCAACCAACCGTCTGTACGGTTCATTCCTCCAGTAAAAAAAGATTTCCGGGACATAAGTGCATTGTTTTAAATCAAAACAGAACTTTGGTGCAAACTAGATTTTGGCAATGGGAAGGGGAAACTGAACGCAGATTAAGTATATCTGATATGAAACGCATGTGAGTGCCAGGTGTGGAGGAGCTGCTGACTTCTGAGCATCAGACAGCACGCAATCACATACTCACAGAGGAAAACCCCACAGGAGTAGTAAAATAAGTCAAGACGGGAAGTGGTTGTGGTTAAAAACATAGGTTGAGTCAAACTAAACACATTATTAAAGCTTGTATAATATTCTTAACCTGAGAAGCTTTTTCTTTTCTTTTTTTTCCTGGACCGGACTCGGGCTCAACAGATTGAGACACAAATAATTTGGGCCCATCATCATGAAAATGTGAAACCTTTCAGAACAGTGTGATACAATGACCATGTTTTTTGCTCTCAACAGTTTTGAGGGATTAAAAGTGAATGACATTAGTTATCAAGAAGAGATCAATGTATTAGATTATCTAATACATTTGAAAAGACATTTTAAGAATGTGACCGTCACTTTCACAGTCAAAATCATTTATGCATACCATGTAGTCAATGTACTAAAAAGCAATACGACTGTATTCCGTCCATGGGAATAAACTCTATATTCATGATCCAATTGAGTGCTACAGGGCATGGTGTTGAGTGGTCTCCAGCAGAAACGCTCACAAACTGAAAAACTCTGCGGTCATGGACACACTGAAGCACATGATCTTAGTTTATGCAGACATTTACAGAGTTTGCTGATGTGTACATTTAAATCTGGGTTATAAAACCAAAAACAAGCTCAATGCCCCTCGAGACAAGTTGATAAAAGAGTAAAAGTTTGTTGGTTGATGCCGATTTCAATCCATTGTTTGAAATACGATATCCAGATCTAATACAGTATTTTCTGACATTCATGTTTCCAGTATTTACAAGTTTCATTAGCATGTTTGTGTGTTGGAGCAGTGACACAAATGTAACCTGGTCAGTGACTGCTCGTAAACACTCAGGAAGTCTGATTCAACTCCAGAGGGGGGCACTGATGGACCTGAGGGGTCAAGGTCCTGCATGTTTTCCACCTATAACTGCGTCAACAGATGCCGAGTGCCACCTTCTGTCTGAAGTGTGAGCTACATGGGTATAAATCCACTTTCGCTACATCATCAACAGAGTGAGTTTCAGGGCTTGGAGATAAAATCATTGTTTTCTTCGGTTTGTCTTTCCAAAGAGCAGTAGAGAGAAAAAGTGGTCTGGGCTGGAAGGTGCCCTTATAATTCAGATAACCCTGAGTGTGTTTCAAAACTCTTCCTCAGGAAGCTTTGAAATTTTTTTAACTTTCGAGTTATTCCATTTCAAATTTGGGGTCATCACTTCATGAGAAGCACTTTTCTTATGGAATACCAACAACCACAGATTCTCGTAAAAAGTTTACTAAGGCCTTGTTTACACAATGCCAAATATGACTGTTTCCACAAAACTTTCATAATTTTTGGGAGTCCATTTACACAACACATTGCAATGTGCAATGTTTGCAAAGCCATTGTACCACTCTGCTCTGCAGCAGCTCTGCTTTGCAGTCGCTCTGCAGTTGCTCTGCAGCCAGGCATCACCGTTTTAAAATGCCAGCTCGCCAAGGAGAACAGCACTGAGCATGGTCCTCCGTGCAACTTCACGGGGGCGCAACTTGCTCCGAGAAGCTGGGCCCTACTCTACGCAAAACTCTGAAAATAGTCCCAATCGTTTGTGCCGCGTCAGTGCTGTTTGTGTTTGTGTTGCGTTAGTAAATAATGTCTCCAGGGATTAATAAAGTGATTCTGAGGTTTTAAAGATATAACAAGTTTATTATGAGGTGATGATGTCATGCAGACCCCCACATTGTCCAGATTGAACAAAAATAGTTTATATTTCTTCCTTTTCCGACCTTCTATTAACCTTAAGTTGCCTTTTGGGAGCAGACATGCAAACATTCATATATTTCATATTTGCCTCTAGAGAGAAGTTTATTATAGCCTCATATATAATCAACAATAATGATATTTATATATATATATATATAAAATATTAAAGCAAACAGAGTTTTGGTATCACAATAGTATCTGTATCGGAAGTGAAAAAATGTGGATCGGTGCATCCCTAGTATTGTTCTCTGTGGGGTTTCATCACAAAGACAAGTGAAAACGCCCTCCCGTGGCCCAGCATACTAACTATGTGTTTTACTCTTGTGCCGGCTGCTACAGTGTAAACGCAAAACTTATCTTTTTCACCGATGAGGTCTCACATGAAAGTTTAGGATGGTAAAAAAAATATGTTTACTCATTCAAACCCGGCACAGGTTATCTATGTAGAGATCAGTAATGTTGCACTTGCTGAGAAAGGTGATTGAATTTTCTGGCCTGCGATTCGATTTTCAATGCCAACAATTCAGAGCCCCCATTGTGTAGTGATTCATGTGAAGATGCAGCCAGATCAAGCACAGATAGATTTGCATGTGTTGACATCGAGGTGAGATGTATCCCTCTGGACATTTTTCAAACAAACAGAAAGGATGAAAAGACATTTTGAAAGGGGAAAAATGTGGGAAGAAGGCCAGGAGTGTAATGATACGAGACCCCCACAAAGATGGTTCAGAGACACAAACTCAGCCAAAATGACCAAAGTGTGCGTGATTCAGTCTTGAGATATTCCTGGAGGCAACATAAATAAACTGTACACATTCATCTTTTTTCCAGCCAAATGCTCTACTAGACTGTTTTCCCGACTCCCACGTGTCGTTATCTCTTCATGAGATCATTACTTAGTAAATAGGATGATAGGATCTCAACGGATCATAAATATGCTCATAATATATTCATAAATGTTTCTCAATTAGGTGTTTTTTTATCGATAGTGGAGCATAGAGGACACACGGGATACAAATTTTTGCTTGCATGCAAACAGCTTTACCGTTTTCTCAGATCCATACAGAAAAGTTTTTGCTTGACAGAAGAGTGAATATTATGCAATCATTAACCTATCCAATTGCACAATTTGAGAAATACACCTCCTTATCCTTTAGTCTTTGCTAAGTTTGACAGGTTCCTTTGCAATGGATGACCATTATATATCTCACTATCTGACATTTAATCGGACTAATCTCATTTTAAATTAATTACGACTTAGCTTTGTTCGAGCTGACTGTGTTTTGGCAAAAAACTATAACAATTAACCTCAACGTCATGTCTGAACTGAGGTAATTAACTTCATCTGTCGATAAGCTTCAAGGATTTGACGTGTAACTGAACTGCTGCTGCTGTTGGTTTTTGCCCCTCCAGAAGGTTTGGGGTTAGTGCTGAACAATTACTGGAGCCAGAAGGTTTTTGGAGCCCTCTTGTGGCTACAGTGGGTTATGGCATCAGCAATGTATAAAGGTAAAGACAAAAAGTTCTTGTTACAAGGTGACAACTTCAAAAACAGGCAGGTAGTCGGTCAAGTAGACTGATGTTTGATTCCTCTTTGAATTCTGATTTGAGTTTTCAAAGATACATATACAATAAAGTCCTAACCTTGGTAGTTTATCTGATCATTAGAAACAGAGCGATGGTTTTCTGAACCTAAACCAAGCATTTTCTTTCTATACAAGTAGCATTTGTGCAAAAATATTAATGATGAGAACCGACTCAATTCTTATCAATGAGCTCTTCTGTTGAGAGTTATATAAGAAGCAATTAGAGTAACTGAGATATGTGAAAATAGAATCCAGAGAAAGAGTAAAATATTGTTGATAGCTGCTATATGTGCAAAACATTAGGCTGCAGTAGGCAGAGCTAACTAAGGCAATTGCATTCTAAGTAGTACTGTCAAAAATAACACATTAATCCAATTAATTGATTTGAAACGTTTAATTCGTAATTTAATGTAATTAACGCTGTTTTGTTTACTTTAATTTTACTCCCTTACTTGAGAAGCCGCCTGTGCAGTTTACAAGCGCAGCATTGCGGCTAATGAGCAGCACGTTAACGAGTGGAATAATATTAAGACAGAAAGATTCACTTTAAACTGCTAAAGCTGGAGGAAATACTGCAGGTAAAATGTTAATTTCTCCTCTTTCTCTTTCCCTGGCTCTCCTGTGTCCCGTTTGTGTGTGCGTCTGCCAGTGTGTGCACGCGCCTGTGTGCGTCCGGGGTGTGTGTGTGTGTGTGTGTGTGTGTGTGTTGGCATTCGCGCGTGTGTGCGTGTGTAACAGTATATTATTGCCACTTTGTTCATGTAATAAGTTTACAACTTTGTTTCTTGAAATATTCAAATTCTCAAAGTGGTGGACCTGCACTCTCACAACAACCAGACTCAACAGTTAGATGTTTATTAATTAATTTATGTTTATATTATTTTGCTAATCTTGGAGAGAAACGGCATTCAAACAAAGCTAAAAGGAGTAGTCTTTGAATTTAAATATAGTCTCTATGTGTTGAGTCCACATTAATTCTGTGGTTTTCCCTCAATAAATATCCTTTACAAGCTTCAGTCTTCAGTAGAACAATGCAACTAATTGCAATTAATCACAGAAATTGTGCAATTAGTTTAAATTTTTTAATCGATTGACAGCTCTAATAATAAGATATTACTTGCAGAAAGCTCCGATAATATGACAATGTCAGGGGTGACTCAGCATTCTGTCATTGTTTTAGATCCACTCTGTGTGTCAATATTGATAAGTTACTTGTCTTTTAACATAAGTTTTTCAATGAATGTTAAAGACAAATGAACTACAGCGATTTTAAATCTTATTAGAGATGAGATGATCAACACTGTTGTAGGACAAAAGTATAAACTGAGCCAAGTTGGGTTTTTCATAGATTACTTTTCTGTATGAAAACAACCACAATTATAAAAGCCCATCTTTCCAAAAAGAAAACAAGACAAAATTGATCTGTAATTTAAAGCTTGTTGCACACAGACATACCAATGAAATAAAAATCATTGCTGTCTGGTCCAAACAGAAAAAAATATTATGAATCATTTAAGATGTTCTTCATGAAAGTATTACGTACTTTCCTAAAGTTTAACATGTCTTCTTCAATAAAAAAACAACCTATATCACACATTCCCACATTATTTAAAACAGAGTTTAGGAAGGTGAGGAAATATGAGAAGAGTGCCAGAAAGTAACACTTGTGTATTTATACAAGAGGCTAAAGACAAAGACTTTGACTTAAAATCTCAAAAGGATTTGTTTGCTCTGGTGTATCTTTTCTATGCGAGTGAGTTTCTATAACAACAAACAAAGATATTCTTTCAAAATATTGACTGGAAAGCTTCATGTCCTCAAAACCCACACAGATGCCTCACTTTCTTCTCCTCCTTCATACAACAGAACTGAGAATCGCAGCTCAGACACTTCGAGGGAATGATGGAACACAAAACTCTAATGTTCCCACTGGGACGGATCGATCATTTTAGCTACAAAAGTAGCTTAAAGTATGGAAACAATTAGGATCAATCATGTCTCCACAACTTTTATCACCATCCCCAACTTTGCCTTACACTCACACACTGTTGCTTGAGGTTATGGGTGTTATCGTGTGCTCTGATGAGTCCAGAAGATGTCAATTAAAGAATGGTTTACAGTTTAAGGGGAGCCCACCGGTCCTCCATCAGACTGCACAGCTGAGAGTGTTTATCGGGAGAACACACATCATCACAAACCTGCAGCCACTGCCAGCACAGACAATTCATTCAGACTCATACATAAACATGTAAATTCACACACAAACACAGAGTTATTCTCCCAACATGTAGAACCAAAGGATGAACCGTGTATATTTGGCATGGAAGGGATGAAATCTGACCTTAAATGAAGAGAGAACAACAAAATGAAATGGGCAGAGTGATAGAAATGTGGAAATTGAGGGAATTCATCCTCATCACTGTGGCCTTCAAGTTTCTGTTTGGATGGCGAGGGTATACTTTTTGCACAACACCACAAAGCCATCTGAATTGAAGCCACCACATTTACATTTTCAGCAGTTGGCACACAGTCCCGAGTACAGCAGACAAAAACAATGGATGAAGCGATAAATGGCAGGAGCCACAGAGCCCCAAAGATTGTTCAGGGTTGTTTTCATTTGCTGAAGTTGATTGGTCCTTGTTAAAATAAGTACTCAGTCCAAAATTTGGCAAATTTGGCATGTGCATCAAATGCTCATTCCACAAAATGTCTTCCTCTTAAGAATCTCATGTTAAGTGTGACCATATTTTAAGTATCGTAATTTGCGTCGGTGTTTTGAAAGCAACCTAAGTCCATTTTCTTTGGGAAGGTGTGAATTTTTCCAAATGTTTGAGGTGTCCTCTTCAATAAAAACGCAGGCCATAATCACACATTCCCACATTATTTAAATATGAGAGCGCGCTGCCAGGTGAGGAAATACGAGAATAGCACCAGAAATGATCGGAAACAGCCTGTCTGGACACTGCAGTGCTGTGGGTAGAGGGCCTGACTGTTAGACTGACCAGGCCTGGTTCAAATACAGTTTAAAAACCTTCAAATTATCTAATCACAGCTGAGCATCTGTAAGTAAATACATCAGGTCTGTAATACTTCAGGTTTCTGGACATGTGCTGCAATATGCTTGGATCTGAAGGGAAAACATGGCCAAACGTGGACAGAGTTCTTCTTGACTTCCCCTTTCGAACAGAGGAATTACACCAGTAAAAGTGTGAGGATTTGAATAAACCGTGTATTTAGCTGCTTGAACTGTAGATGAAATTGTTAGTCTTTCCTGCTCATCATCATCTGCCTTCAAATGTAAGCAAGCGTTACTCCCAAGACCAAAGAGATTATCACTGACAGATTCAGAGTCAACATTTTAAGCCTCCACTTGTTTCTAAGCAAAAGCCTAAATCCCTGCATGTGAGTTCTGTCATCTTGTGTTTTTCTCATCATTTGGAATTTGAATGGCGGCAATTATGGCGTTGAACCACTTTTTCAAGGTCCACATCTACATCCTGCTCCTTGTTAATCACAACATCACACCCCTTTTCATCCATCCAACCATCTTTCATTCCTGAATTATTCAACTCAGGGTCATAGTGCGGCTGCAGCTGATCCCGGCAGGTATCAGTCCAAAGGCAGGTACACCCTGGATAATTCCTCAACCACAGGGCTAACACAAAGACACACACAATCACACACTTAGGAGAAATTTAGAGCTTCATACAAATATGTGGTTGGACTCTAGCAGTTAGAGATTCTGGAGGGAAAAAAACAAGTCAGCACAGAGAGAACGAGCAAACCGAAAACAAAAAAATGTACGTCCAGAATCAAACCAGGAATTCTCACCAAGAAAGAAATCGGATCACAAAGCTTTGATGTAATCGCTGGAAAACACACCTCTACCGCAATAATTCCATGCAACTTGACGCTATATTAATTCAAATCAAACACAAATGAATGGAATTCGTACAGATTTTTTATAAACCAGCTTCTACTGTCATTTGCTCTTGTGTATTAAACTCTTTAACGACTCTCGCAGACATCGTTCCAACTTTGAGTGTTATTTATTTTTGGAAATGTATTTCTCAAGTTATTCCCACACCGAGGGAATGCAGCTGGTGAGACAGCTGGTTGTCGCTCTGTCTGAAACATAAATTTATTCCTGCAGCCACATGAAGTTCTGCAGAGAACAAGTTCTTGTTTAGTCGCATTTGTCTTTAACACTCTCAGGATCAAAACATGCAAACACAGTGCATACAGCTGTAACAAGACCTCCACAACAATGCCAGGCACGTAGAATTATTGTTTCAACATCTTCACCAACTCTGAACTTACTTACAACTTCAAAAAATCCTTACCATAGAGCAGTGAGTTTGTTCTCTTTAGACATCTTTCGCCCAAACCTCAGTCCTGCAACACCAGAAGTTTTTTAAAGGGAAAAAGCGACTTCATACTAAAAATGCTCCTGCTTCAATTATTTAATGCGTTTTCTGAGTGTAGATGGCTGCACTCATAATTTCACCACAAGACAGCTCAATTACACCCAATTACAGTTCATGTAATCCAACCAAACATGCAGAAAAAAAACTTAAAAAAAAAAACAATAAAAGCTCAAAGCACTTTTTTTAAGTGAGGACTATAACACAAGAAACAGTATACAGATCAAGTTCAACTGCAAATGAAGGCATGTTGAATTTTACATATAAATAAAATCTCACTATGTGATCAGTACAAGAGGCAAACAGCAGGAACTTGTACCTCAACCTCTGAAGAAATGTTTATCCAATAGCACATTAACCATTCCCAGCTCCACTGCTGCAGTCCAGCAGATGGTGGCAATGTGACAAAACAGCAAATCAAAGCAAGTTCACCAAGCCTGACAACAACGTCACTCATGAGTAAGCAAAAGCCCCGGCAGCTCTGATTGTTAAGGGCACGTTGTTTCTGCAGTGGAAAGCCAGACAAGCAGAGCATCAAAAACTAACTTTAACTGTCCAGAGGAGCTCTTCCTGAGTAAACGCCAGAAGCCCTTCAGCTCGTTAGATAACCGAGAAGCCTCAGATCTGCAAGGAAATCTTTCGGCGTAACGGAGCAGATGGAAATATGTGGCGTCCAGTCCATCAGCCATATCTGGACAACAGACTATCCTCGCTAGATCTGAACTGAAAGCAACGTTATGCACACACACAATGGATCAATCTGCTTTTCCCAAAAGTAATTTGCTAAATCTTTTTGATCCCGGTCCCTGCTGCACGGAGCACGGAGAGAAGCACGGCGAGGAAAATACAGCCTCATCTAACCCAACTCCTGCAGCTCCACACGTCTCTTGGAGAGCCAGAAATTAAACAAGACACAGAGCCCGTTACAGTCTAACCTTGACAGTAAACAGATCACATGGTCTGGCCTCACACCAGACCCAGTGCCTCATTTATTAAAGGATCTTCTTACGCCAACAACCAAATCCAAGCCAAAGTTTGTTCTCACAGGAAAGTTATTTGAATGTCAAAATGAGCAATTTACATTGACTTTTTACTTGTGGAGGGCGATGTATCATGAGCTGAAAGTCCTACAACCTGTCTTATATTGTCAGAAATGTCTGCATTGAAGCAATTTATTACTTTTAACTTTTGTATAACTACACGTACAGGATGTAATATCAAATGGTCTCATGAACAAAACCCCAGAGAAAATATGTAATCTAAATAAATGGCCAATTTTCTTTATGCAATATGTGATATCTTTAAACACTGCCCAGTACTCTCCTCTTTAATCGTCTGCGCAGAGCAGAGCACCTTCAAAAAGAAAACCAGCAGCTATTCACCAACATCTCATCTAAATTTAATATTCGTTACTTACCATAAAGAGTTTTTTTCCTCCCTGAATGAACACAGTGCAATAAAATTAGAAATGATGGCTTCCTCTGCTGTCAGATTTCTACTTTTTAGGTTATGATGCATGCTGCACTGCCAGAGGGGAATGCCTTCCCTGAATGTTTCAGCTTTGGACCCAAGCTGAGAAAGTTCAAGCTGTGTTTAACTGTCAGGCTGGTGGAAATCAGCTCAACACAGGGCAGAGAGAGAAACAACAACACAGCTGAAAACCAAAATGATGGATCAAAGAGGGCAAGAACGAATGAGTAAAAATTCGACGGTTGGCTGCTGCTGGCCAACACATTTACAGACTGAAGCCCATTTCCCATGTGAATATCGAGGGTTTCCAGAAGAGGGCTATAATGTGTAAAAAAGTGGAAAAGAAACAGCAGATTGGGTTAGCGGCTGTAGAAACCGTTCCGTGACCCTCAGAAATAGTCAGATTCAATTCCATCCCAAGGCATCAACACCCTCTTAACTTGCCAAAGAGTCCTTGAGCAAATCACTGTTCTGGGAAAATCGGTCATCTGAACAGACACGGATGACTATCAGGAAGCGCAGCAGCGACCTGTTTCACATAACTGTGCAAGCCTTTCATATCCAGACGGGGTATTGAAACCACACAACTTACCTGAAACAAGTGCTGTTCTTCCCCCCGGATCTGAGGCAGGGATACTCCACCGTCAGGATTTTGTTCTCTGGGCACTCTTTCCTGTGGAGAAGATCAACACATGGGAACCAGAGCAGATTGGTTTGACTTGCAGCATTATGCGGCCGTGCTAAGCTGCATACTCATAAAACGCAAGCTGAGAGATGTGGAGAATTATGAGCACAGGAGGTCCAGAGCTGAATTAGAGTACGTTATATTTTATGATCAGCAATGTACCAGATACCCCCCCAGGACTCACTCCTTTAAATCTGTAGGTATTAAATCTTGCTTGGTGGTATTGTTGAGTTGACCAAACGAATAGACTGCCGCAGTCTGTCTGCAGCCTTTATAAAATACAGGAAGTCATGATGCTTTAATCAGTTCATTAATTGAAAACAAAGACATCATGTCGTGTGTAAAATCTGAAAATACTTTTTAGTTTAAAACCCAAAATATATCCTGGTTTGACTTTTATGTCTACAACACATCTGATATGAGCTCAGGGGCACGTTCATCTGCTTTTTTCACTACCTTACGAGTGTCTGAGAGCTGAGAAGACCAAATGCTTTTGAAAGTTAAATGTTTCCCTATTTTTCCATTATTCAATGCATTTACGATGTTCTCATTTTCATGTACTTTTTAATCCTATAATGCAACAGGTACTGTATTTTCAGGGGGTGAAACAAATCAGTGAGTTTCACACCTGGACTCTTTTATGATGAAGCCATGTTGTTGGTATTCATGTAAATGGTGTTTTGTTATTGTCTTTTTCCAATAAGGAGTCATCTGGACAGCAGCACATATTCTTCAGAAACCTGCAGACGTTGTTTAATTGTCAGAATCCTGCACAGATGTCCAAGCACTATACGCATCATGCTTTATATCAACTTTACACTTGTACAGATGCTTTCCTTTTAGTTTTTATGAAATCTTTGATGATTTCCAAAATCAAATCAGAGATTGGATCACACTTTTATACATCATCTCAGCCAAACTGTCGTCTTTAGAGATTAAAAGATTCAAGATTCACCTCCCATTTCTGAATACTTTCAAAGCTGTGCTGATAATTAATGATCCTTCAGAAATGCTCTTGACATGATGCTGTGATTTTGTGTGTGGAATCTGACTGTCTGACATATCCTGACAGAAATATTTTCCCATTCAAAGGGCTTATCTTAAAATTTATATTTACAGAACAATTAACCCATGTTTGAAACTTTCTCTTCTTTTTTTATGTCTTTAAAGGACACTTCTTGATCTATTTCTAC
>OMNM01003039.1:35582-49745 GCA_900302745.1 Parablennius parvicornis | reverse complement strand
CATAAAAATTGACCTCTTTTGCAGCAATTGAAAACAGATGCATGTAAAGCCTCGATTTTAAAATTAGAATGTGTCCCACATTTTCTTTATATTTTAAACATCTGTAGCAGAGACGCCTAAATCAAATTCACTATGTTTGGATTTCCTGTGGAGAACAACCGGAGCTGTGCTTCAGAACGATACCGGAGATCCAAGATGTGTTTTACTTCCCGAACAACTTGTCAATTTGTAAAGAAATAGGCTTCAAAATCATAAGTTTGACAAGCTGAATTCAGATATTTGACAGTTGCAGTGGTGTGGTCTTTGTCAGTAGCATTCAAAAAAGATTCAGCTGTCTTGAGGGCTTCCATGGAAAAGCCAGAGAGGCACATCTGTGATATTGAACAGATAAAAACCACATCTTTTCTTTGAACCAAAGTGTTTATCAACGTGTCATCATGGGACATGTTGGTGGTTGCAGTAACTGAGTCAGTTAGCTGATTCACTTACTTTCCAAAGTAATATTAAACAGATGATGAGATGTAAATATAACAATGATCCATTTCAATTGGATATTGGAGTTAAATGATTCTGATTTATTTTGTTATATATATATATTTATCAGCAGGGCCAAAACAGAATGATGGCCGCAGTGCTATTTATTTATGAAAGGAAAAAAAAACGTATTGTAGATTCTTGTTAGTGAAGTAAGAGCTGCCAAACGATAACATAAAATAAAGATGAAGAAGATCTAAAGCATGTGCTCATCCCAGAGTCTTCCATAAGAGGCTTAGAACAAGTAGCAGCCAATTCAACAGCCAAATACCAGAGTGTCGCTGCTTCAGAAGCTAAAATGTTACAAGACACTTTTAAACACATTTTTACTGTAATCATACGGATGCCAGTAATATTCAAGTTACTAATCAGGTGTTATAAAATACTCTTTTGACACTAATAGCTAATAAATCAATCACGTGGCAAAATCCAGTGTGTGTAGGCAGTTATGTTGACATGTAGAAGATGACTCGTGGAAGTTCAAAGAAAACATGAGATTGTGGAATAAAGCTGATGTGAGTCCTTGGTTGTTGGTGCCACAATCTGGCCTAAATATTTTAGAAAGTGCTGGACTACTGAGACATTAAAATCTCTATAAGGTTTAGAATGGTCCTAAAAAGTCTGAATATCCAAGTGACTGGCAGTTCTCATGGAGAAAAAGTTGTGTTGATGACATCAGAGGAGAATGGACACACTGATTTAAGAAAATAAGCAACAATTAACTGAAATAACAAAGCACCAAACAACCAAGACATGCAGGAGACCATCTTCAAGCGCACAGAAGCTCGAAACCGATGGCTTTACTGTTAACTAAGTACAGCAAACCGGGGGTACCGTTCACACAAGCTCACCAAAACTAGACAAGGGAAGATTGGAAAAATGTTACCTGGTCTGATTAAATATCTATTTCTGCTGAAATATAGAGATGGTAGAGTCAGAATTCGATGTAAACATCATGGACATGTGAATCCATCTGGCCTTGTATCTGCAGTTGAGGCTGCTGGTGTCATCATGATGTTTGGTTACTTTTCTTGACACACTTTGATCCCTTTAGTTTCAGCTGAGTATTTTATTTGCAACAAAACAGCCATGAGTATTGTTTCTGATGTTGCCCATTTCCTTGTGAACACAGAGAACTCCATCTATCTAAAGCATCTTTTTTTGATATGATGATGAGTTCACAGTACTCAAGTTGCCTCTATAGTCCAACATTTCTGAGAAACATTTTAAGCTCCTTATTAAATCTATAATACTAGGAGCCTGTATGTGTATATTAATCTTTTAAGGATTTACTAAATATCTTTATGGAGTTACTCAATACTTAAGTAGATCATTGACACATTTTTTATTGAACATATCACCACACATATTTTCACAGCCCACATTAATGAAAAAGATGACTATCATCTGGCTCCTACAAGTTTCTTCAATAAAATTCAGACTTTTGACCGAACGAGCACTGCTGAAAACATGTTGCACAATTTTTGCATGTATCAGTACTCAATTATGGGAGACAAAGATACAGATAGATTGTTTAATTAATTCAGCATAGTAATGGGGGATATGGAGCATAGAGGGGGGTACGGGGTGCTTTGCAAATCGCACCCTGTTGATCACATATGTTCTTAGTTCCTGAGTGTTTTACAAAAAAAAACACTGAACGGAAGCTGAACGAATAGCTTTGAATCGGACTATACCAGCAAGGACTGAAACTTGTGCTTTAATAATTTCTGTCAGCCTTTTTATTTCAAAAATAAAATACATTTCACATCTGATTGAGGAGGAACAATGTGGATTCTTGCCTGGCCTCGCAACAATAAACCACCTTTTCATTCTCTTGCTATGTAAATAGTTGTCCTTATACTCAGCTTTAAGTCAGACATTCAAGGCAGGTTTTGAACTCCAAAGTTGTGCTTCGCCTTCTCTCCTGTTTGTTACAAGGAAGTGTGGTGGAGAACAGCCAAGACCAGACTGGTCTTATCTGGGAAGGTCACAAGATGGTGTCTGGTTTATTTTTGTAGATGATATTTTTCAGATCACAAGTGCCTCCACTATACAAATACAATCACCAATGTGTGTGAAGCAGCTAAGATGCTGATAAAAATCTCCAAGTCAGAGTTTATGAAAAAGATGGAATGCTGTATCCAGTTGTATATAGAAAAGTTCAAATATCTAATGATCTTCATGAATGATGGAAAGGGGGATCACAGTGTCAGCAAGGTCGTCACATTATTATGGTTTATGCCACATTTGTGTAGTGAGCAAAGCAAAGGTCTCGGTTTACCATCCGCTGGTATCCACATCCTCCTCTGTGGTAATGACTAAAAGAATCAGAGCAGAAAGTTGAGCTTCTTCTCTTCCACACTGAAAGGAGGCTGTTTAGGTGGTTCAGGCTTTTGATTAGGATTAACCCTGATTGGTTCCAATTGCCCAGATACAACCAACTGGGAGGAGTCAGGGTCAGCACAGGACCGACTGAGAGGTTATATCTGGTATTGATTTGGGAGAGGCTTGTTGCCCACCCCGGACAAGCTGGAGGACGTTGCCATGGGCAGAAAAGTCTGGGTTTCTTCTTGTTCAGTAGCAGAAAAATGCTTTTTAAGCTTTAGAGAGCAAAGGAAAAGCAAATCTGTTTGTAATAGTTGTTTATGGAGCATATTAGTTCGACGTATTTTCTTAAGGTGATTAACTTGCTTCGGCTGATTGAGCTGGCTTCATTTCTTTCAGAATTTTTACAACTTTTAAGTATAAATCAATGTACAAGCAGTTTTCTTATATTTCAAAGGGGGGCGAGACCCTAATAGATGAACTTATAAGGTTTTCCAAAGCTAATCTGTCATGTTTAGTTTGGAAAACTTAACTAGTTTAGTTTGGAAAACTTCCTACACTAAACGTGGAGGAAGGGTATCTATTGAAAACAGGAAAATGTATAGGGGGAAAAGGTTTGTTTTTTTTTGTGCATAATAATTCTCCACTCATTATTTTTGTTTTTTTTTTAGTCATGGTTGTAATCATTACCTGATTGCTCAAACTGTAAGTTTGCCATAAGCTTTTATAATTGGACTGTTTTATCTGATTAACTGAGCAAACTGTGTCAAGATTTTATTTTGTTTTTCACAGTTAGGACCAAGTGTGGTGTGGTGTACTTTACCATCCACAGCCAATGACACTGATGGACTTTGAGGAGCTTGTTTGGTTTCACTTTTTAGTTTTGTGTTGTTTGTCCAGAAAGGATTGTTCATTTCTCATTTCTGTTACAGCTCTGTTATAGCAGAGTGAAAGCTGAGGCTTCAAGAGGCAGAAGTTGTATTCCTCTGTGGATAGTATGAAACAACATTAATACAAATTAGGGGATGAATAAGTAAATGACTAATTGTGTGAAATCAGAGCCAGATTGTACAGCATGGCTCAAAGAGGCTGCTTCCAGAGACTGATGGGGAAAATTATTGTAATCCTATAATGCATTTTAGTGGCATGTTGTAGCATGTGGCAAATAACAGTAAGCAATGTATATCATACTACTAATAATAATGTATCATAGGGTAAAGTGATCACAAGGTGAATTAAAGAACATTCCCAAGGGATTTCATTGCGACTGAATGAGATAGAATTGTTGTATTGTGTCTATATTTAGAGTAGCAGGATTATTTCTTGCCATGCTCAGGTTTCTGATGATTCATTGTGAGGAATACGGTGTTATTCCGGCATTGTGAGGGAAGCTCTGACCAATAGTCACCTCGGAGCGAAGCACAACACGGTGGTCAGTGGATGATCGGGCGCTGTGAGGTAACTCTGTACTCGCCGGTCTCTTACACCGTCCATCCCCTGGGTCCACGGGGTTTCTGGCACCCGTTCAATAGAAACAGCTGGTTTTATTCACTGCAAATGAATCATGCTAGAAATACACATGCACTCACTTACACACAGAGCGTATATACATGCACAGTAACTGGGGTCTCACACATCGAATTAAACGGCGAGGTCTCCCCCTGGCTCGGCTCCCTCCAGAATCAAATAAATTCATAAAGTATATAAAGCATCGTTATTAAAGTACCGCCGCAAAAGGCAGCTGTTGAAATGGCGACCTGTGCTTCATTATTGCGACCACACAGGCCACGGTTTCTCTTGTTCCCACGAAGGAAAGTCTACTTTTTGCCGTTCACTTTGGTTGTGGTTTTTATTTGGTGTTTGTCTATCTGCACATAAGCAGCCGGGAAGCAATGTGTTTTTCATTGAGGGCCGAATCCACATTCAGCATTGTTACCAACTGCTTGTCATGCATTGATAAAACCGGCCAATTGTGAAACTCATGAAAGCAAATACATTTCAGCTAACTTCCCAAAGGAGTAGGAGGAGATTTCAAACTTGTGTTCAGAGGTGGAAGAGGCCATGTTGAGGAGTTCCCTCCTTTCTTTGGAGGCTTTAATCCCTTTAGCTTATTAACATTCGCTCGTTGGCACCCAGAACTGATACAGCACCTCCAGAGCAAAACTTTAAATATTTTGCAATACAGGCATTTACAATGTTATAGTGGTTTGCCCTTTTGCTAGAATGCAAAAATATCAACGAAACCATGTGTTAGTTTTGCTTCACTTGGCTCTGGTTTCCTCCCACAGTCTGAGAACTCACATTTGAGGTTAATGGGTGACTATGAATTGCCTTTGGGAATGTAAGTGTAGTGTGGTTTTGTGGTTGTCCGCCCATATCCTCTGTGACTGGCAACATCACCTAATATCAGCTTTGATCGGTCCCAACATTGCGTTCTAATGTTGGATAAAGCCAAGCTGAATAAGCTGAGAAGCTTGTTCTCTTAGTGGAGGCTGTATCTAAATAACAAGTCCCTACAAAAGTGGATTGAAAGACTGAAAGTTCATGACTGGAGTCTGAAAAGCTCAGGTTTGATGCATTGTATCTTCCCAAATCACAGCGATTGGTGTAAACTGAAACATTGCACAATATGTTTTCATGCTGTTGTTCAATCTGATAAACTCAAAGCAGGTAAACATACCAATCAAAATCAGCCAATTGTGTTGCAATCACTGAAGAATGCATCATTATTCTTATAAGGTCATCACAGAATATCCATTCACAACAGCTATTGAGCATAATGTCTGTAACTTTGAGTTTAATGTTAACAATTCCACTGAGTACAAAAGACAAAAGGCATAATTTTCTTTTTTTTCCCCAGCTTTTCCCACATAAAAGGTGTGAAGACAAGGACTAATGAGAACAAGTAGATCTCTTTCAATTACCCAGAATGTCAGCACATCCAGACAGAATGTGGTGATGGTTGTTCCTGCTGTTAAGTCTCTTTGGCCTAAAATTAAATTCTGTCATCTGAGCTGAAGTTTACAGTGCAGAAGAATGGATGTGCATTAAAAAGACACAAAAAAAAAAAACACTTGTTCAAAATGATCCAATGTCCCCCCACAGCGCAGAAAACATACATTCAAATTTGGTAACTTGAATGTGCCCATAGGTGCGTCTGTGAGTGTAATGCACCCTGTGGAGCTGGACTGGTTAAAGTGGTATAGATGAAGGGTTAGATGGACTTTTTGTTCAGCTCTTAAACCTTTTCATTTTAAAAGATGATTAGACTGATTCATTTCTATATATTCATGTTATTGCAGAAGACATTTATTGAACGTGTTTGAGAGGATGGATTTCACACTGTTTGCCAGGAACTGAAAAATTATTGTCAAAATATTGTGTTTCCAGCAATTTTCTATGTCAATGACGTAGAGATGAATGAAGAAATACTAAAAGATTTTTGAGTTCCATACCAACTACAACATTATAGCCAAACTGTTTTCATGTCTCATACTAGCTGGTTTGTTTCACACATTACAGATAATTTCTATATCAGGGTCTAAACCCAAAGATACAAACCTTTTTTTGACCCCCGACAGGGGGGTTACTCTCCTTAATCTGGAAACCTTAACGTTTTCTCTCTTCAACGATTGTCGTATTAGACTTATTGATGTGCTCAGGAAACTCAAACCATTTGATATTCTCGAAGGCAGTCGTCACTTCTTTCATTGCTGGTCTGTCACTCATTACAAGAACCAGTGTCCCATTTCATAGAGTTAGAAACAGTCAGAAATGATCCAGCAACCACGCTGTATTTTTGACTTTGATTGATATTTAATCTACCGGAAAAACCTGCAGATCAGCACTGGAATGAACTTCAGAGAGATATTTACAACGTTTCCTGAGTAAAAGAAATACTATGACTGACTGCCGCATACTATGACTGATTGTATTTTCTTAAATGTTTCTTGTTTTCAAAAATGACTATCCAAGAGGATTATGGCACACACAAAAAAGCTTGTTGTCTTTGTCAGCATTACACAACTTAGATGAGCTCAGGTCACAGTGCTACACACAGATACATGTGCAGAAGAAAAATAGACCTTGGTAACTTCATTCAGTTCTTCTTCAGGCTTGGTTGATTTATTCACATTTTCACCCATTCAATCATTTCCCCTTAAATACTAGCTGACACATGGTTGCGAAGCAGAAGTTTTGCAATTCTGTTTTCATTGTGTTTCTTTTGCTGGGAAACTGAAATAGTTTCAGAAAAATTAGTTCTGCGTGGTTTCCATATTGTAGTAAACACCTCCCAGTTCAGAGCGAATAACCAAGAAGTGATCCGTCAGACTCATGTTGAAGAAAATAAACCTCTTTTGCAGCAAGTGAGTTGCACAACTTAAATGTTTCAATATTGATTCAAACTTTACTGGAAACGAAAGTTCAACGTTTGACTTTTAGACAAATGTGTTGGCTCTTTTACAGCTTTGTTTGTTTCCTTCCAACATTTTTGTCAATTTAATGGTTTCACCACAACAGATTGGTTTTCCAACGGCTATAGATCTCATTCAAACATATACTCTTTCATTTCCTTTAACCTTGTTAAGAGCCAAGGTCGCGTTGTCATGTTCTGATTCCAATGGCCTAACATTGAAATGTGCCAGAGGGCTTGTTCTCCACTGGGACACTGGTGGGAAATTGTAAAAACATGGCAGCATCACCTCTTATTCTTTCATGAAATTCAATCTGGTAAAAGTACATCTCATATCCTGAACTCTAGAGATGCAAAACAACCAGTAAAAAAAGATTTTCTGGTTTTATTTTACAGGGTTCTGTCCCCTCAAATTCCAGCTGCTGATCGACATCAGATTTTTTTTTTTTTTCGAGAATCAATGCTCTTTTTGGAATACATTTGATGCTTATCAGCAGGAGAGCGGAAATATACTTATGAATCACTCACACAAATCTCCTCTGACTGTCAAATTTTTCCAATTTCTCAGTTGTCCATTTGTGTGCAGTATATCATTGTGAATCATAAAACACTGTTTCCTGTCTTTCGTCTGCAGTGCCCTTGTGAATTAAATCCTGGTCTCTGAGCGACATTACAGCGAGATGAGTGCAAGAGGCAGAAAACAAACCAGCCTGGCGGAGAGGTGATGGAGCGATCAGTGTGAGAAATGGTTTCTGTGATTTATGATAAACCTCTTTGACACATTGGAGTGAACTGATCGTTATTTTCCCAGCCATTCATTTAACCACAGTCTTGGATTTGCACAGTTTATAGTTCTGTACTAAAAAGTGCCAACAAGGATATCCTTTTTTAAGTATAAAGGCAGGTCATACAATTTGTACATGTTCAATGATTTTTATTGAAGTTCATCCAAACAAGAAACCAAAGAAATTTTAATGTATGCAAAGACTTGCTTTTATTTGTTAACAAAGGTTAAATCTATGTTGCGATTCAGCTACAGCCACAGACATACTAATTGTTGTGTCTTCTACTTTTTCATACAACTTTGGTTTTGTAAATGGAGCAAATTGCTTATTCTTTGGAAAGTAGAGACATATAAGAAAAGTGTATTCAAACATACAGCGAGCAAGTTAATGTCACGCACTCAACAGAAATTGACAATACAGTTCAATATGGGATTGCGCAACATGAGGGGTTGTTTTTGTTTTTTCACATCAATAATGCCAGGAGGGGTTCTGCCTGCCCAGACAACACGTCCTTAACTTGTTCAAGGTTGTTAAATAGACATTACGAGCGTCTGTAATCAGTACTTGTCTTCTCACTTGTCGGGTTCCACAAGGCTCCATCCCCAGACCTCTTTCTATCAATATCTGCGTGTTCCCTCTTTCTCAGATCATGGAACAATATAACATCTATCAGAATTATACTGCAAATGACGGCAGTCCTTTATACTTGCCGAGTAGGTGCATGATTGAAATCAAAAAGTGAATGAGTGAGAACTTTTAACAACTTAACCCAGAAAAAAATGGAGGTACTTGTTATTGGCCACAAAAAAGAAAAGTTCAAAGTCAGCGTTTATCTTGAATCTAAGGTCACGTTTACACGTACCTGGGTTTTTAAAAAAGCAGTGACATTTGTCTGCATTTGGGCCTTGCTTTTACACATAAACGCAGCTATGACTCACCTCAAATGATGATTCCTGAAAACTCGAGCCACAGTGGAAATCTGGAAAAACTCTGTGTCTCTAGTTTCATGTAAAGGCCGATAATTACGTCACAATATGAGCCGTCAGCATCGTTTGCGTCATCGGTGTGCGACCCGTGTTTACAGTTTTGCTATGATAATGGATCCAGTGAAAGCAGTGCTCGTTTTTGTACAGACATGTTGCGTCTTTTTTGAAGCAGGAACAGGAAGTCCTTCATGCCATTTGTTGTGTTTTTTCCAGGATTCTGATTGGCTAAGGTGGCTTCAAGCTTCTTGTTACACTGCCCCCTTCTGGTTTGGCATGCTCATAGTAGCTCCGAACCAGGTGTATGCGGTCTGTGTAAAATACTTTCTTTTTTGCAAAAAATCAGGTGTAAATGATTTTTTTTTTTTACACGTTGAGGGCGACATTGTTTTTGTTTTTAAACCCAGGTACATCACTCAAGACAACAATTCAAGGCAAAAATCTGGTTACAATTAAGGACCATATTAACCACCACATTAAGGCAATAACAAAACTATTGCAAGAATGAAAGATTAAAGATTAAAAAAAAAGATTCAGAGAAACGTGTTCACACATTTATCTTCAATTGGCTGGATTATTGTAAGTGTGTTTGCATGTCTCCCCAAAACATGCTTTAGACAGCTGCAGCTCATCCAGAGTCCTCATCAGCACAAAGAGGTGAAGTACACTACACCTGAGCTTCGATATCTATACTGGCTGAATGAGTGTCAAAAAATCCACTTAAAAAAAATCCTACTCTCTGACCAAAGCTTTGAATGGTCTTGGACATAAATACATCTCAGATTTACAAGTAGAATATGAAACATCCAGATCCCCAAGGTCTTCAGGAGGTTTACTAAATGTTCCCAGAGCCAGTAGCAACAAGGTGAAGCAGCTTTTAGTTCCTACACTCCTCACCCGTGAAACAAACTTCCTGAACACCCGAGGACTGCTAACAAACTATTTACTCAGACTTAGACAATAGATTTTACTTATTTAATTACATTTACATCAATAACGTTTTTACTTTATTCATTCTCCTTTTTAATTTTTTTTATTATTTGTTTTATTTTAATGTATTTCTTCTCCTCTCCTTGGAATAACTGAATGGTGCTGTATAAATAACCTGGCCTTGGTTTGCCTTGCCAGCATCACTTTAATTAAGTGTCTGGAGGATGAAACTGTACATCATAACCTGTGTGCATACTTAGATTTCAATAAAGCATGTTGATCCAGGATGTCTATGTTTACCAGAGCTTTTTTATGGCAGTATGTTAAAGGAAAGGGGGAAATCATCGTTTATACTTACAAATAGACAAAAATGCAAAAACTATAAATTTGGAGGAATCTGAAGTTTTTTGAACTTTCCCATCAGGACATGGTACAGTCGTTTATGTGTACTCTGAGCTGGGGCTTTCAGGTTTCCACATCACACTTATGTAAGTCGAATGCTGGTCCAAGATCGTCTTCCAAAATATTTCTGATGTCACAAATCAAGCTGATGACCCTTTCAACCAGAGTTTCCGTCGGCACAAAGATTTCTGCAGCTTGTCTTGAAGTTTTGAACTCTGTGGCTGCCATGTTGTGTTTGCACGGTGATGCTAAACAATCCCCCATGAGAACAGCAAGATAATATGTGCACTCATATATTATCTTCTTTTACCATCAATGCTGACTGTGCAGTACAACTGAAGGTTTCTGTGGTCAGATGTTTGCAGTTACTCATGCTCAACTAGTTGTTGCTCTATGTTTAATAAACTGTAGGCTACATAATGTCATATTAACTATTTCCACACATACACATAGGGTCAATTTAGTTTTCCCAGGATGCATCTTCACATCTGACAAATAATATGACAATCAATCTATCCATAACTAATACAGTATTTCACCTGCTTCATTATTGGATTTGTTATTAAGTCATGAAACCTGAAAACTCCTCTGACTTGGTGCTTAGTGGGCACTTGAGTGATGGAAATCCACTGATGTAGCACATGTCATTTTATAACAAGTATTTACTGTCATTATATTCAACACGTCATCGGAATTACTGAGGGGTTATTGTTTGGAATTGATCAGTCCTCACTGCCAATATCAACTTTTAATTCCCCTCATCTTATTCATGTTAGTCTTATCAGACCTTTTTTTCTACAGTTGGAAAACATCATTGATTAAAAGAAAAGAACATTAGAAATGTAACCTTTATATGCAAAGGTTTGAGTTTCCAGCCAATTTCCTCTTTTCTAAAAAATTGAGTGTTGATAGATGATCCAAGATATATTTTTTTAATAATTACGCAGTGCACATTCATCATTATTTTCTCACAATGGGAAAGCTATATGTAAAATATACAAACCAATATTAGATTTTTTTTGTCCCTCTCTGTGTAATATAATTCCCACTAACCTGAGTGACTGATGAAGTTATATAAATCTGCTTTAATGCTGTAATAACCCCAATGCAACATTTCTTGCAGTAAATGACCGTCATCAAAAGCTGGTGTCTGGCTGAAAGAACTCTGAGTGATTGCAAACTTTTTACTGCCACTTTGGCGCCGTGTGGGATCTGCGCCCGCTCTGTATCAGCACAAACTTGTTTGATTTATAGTTTCGCAGAGGGCTCTGAAAGGGAGGGATTCTTACTCTCACAGGTGCACCCAGCGGTCAGCAGCTGAAAACACAATGAGTCCGGCTTTGACACGACTCAGACCTGAACACATGTCGCTCCGTTCAGCTCTGCGGCCATGTGCTGAAACTGTGTCGACTGTGATGGATTTGGCTCGGCTTACCGGATGATGACGTGACGAAGGAGCCAGAATGAGAAGGAGGAAGAAAAAGTGGGAAAAGTTTTCTGAGGACAGATTTTAGCATTTTAATAGGCCAGAACAAACATGGCGATGTGCTTGGATACTTGTAATGCAGATAGTGGTTTCATAACCGTTGCTCTCTGGCTAATGTGAATAAAAAAAAAAATTATATGACATCTGAAAATGAACACTTTGCATCTCGGGAATCTTAAGTTTCCTTTTCTTATGAGTGCTGTACACTGCCATCTTATCAGTTCACAGCTCGCCACACGGTACAACAACAATCTAATAAACTTTGGGCATGACATTAAAGCTTTCATCATGCAATCTGCTTGAGTCGCAGCCTACAACATACGTGAGACGACGTTGCGCAGAAGTAAAACGTCATAAGGGTGAGTCATCCATTCATGAAAAAGAAACTATCAAAACATGAACGGAGCTCTCACCCTTGAGGCATTCATGTGGTTGGAGAAAAATCCCCCAAAGGTTTTTTGTTTACACCGCACACACTTTTTTTGAAGCATCTTGCCATTGTGGCTGCAAAGCATCTATTGAGGTGCAGCGCCAGAGTCACGCTCATCAGTACATCATTACTACATTGCTATTGGTTAGTTAGTTGCCCTAGGTTGCAGCAGCAGTCACTATCACCCCAAATTTCTGACACTTCTAGAATTTAATTAAGGGCTGTCTTTGGGCATAAAAACATGACAACAGGTATCCTTAAACCGGTCTAAAAGAAAAAAAAAAAGAAAAAAGAAACCCACACAGTGTGTAGTGGCCAGAGTATCACTACAAGTTTGAATGAGTCTGTTAAATTCCACAGATTCCTTTTTCTTGTTTGTGAGTATAATGCTGAGCCATTGTTTACAGGAAACCTACAACTCAAACTATTATTTTAAAGACATAACAAACACCACAATGAGTCGAATACACATAAAATTGTTATTCCTGCACAAACACTTGTCTTTTGTCACAAAGATGCATGAAATAGATTGAGGCTGGAGTGGTCAGGAGACGGACTGCTGCTTTCTGAACAATCTGCAGACTGAGAAAAAGAAAACAACAAAAACATCTTGAGGCAAACCAAGAGGACATTTATGTAGGTATTTGTTACTTCTTAGGAAGACCAAACTATTTAACATCACAAAAATAATCAAAACCTTCCAGCAACATTCAGTAACATCTTATCTTTTTCTTCTAAAATATAAAGCTGATTGCTTTTTTGTATGTATCCCCTCAAAAATGTAATTATTTATAATAGGTATAAAATGCAACAAAATTCAAAACCCTTATTTAAAAAAACTTCATATTATTAATATAAACATGATGGTGAGAGGACCTTGTGCACCTTCCTTTTGCCAAAATATCAACGTTTATCAACAGGAAATCTATCAGGAGAGGCAAAGGAGACAAGTAGATCCATGACATTAATGTGAGGCAAGATAAATTGATCTATAGAGCACCATTCATATTAGGCTTTATTAAAAAATAAAATAAATATGTTAAGGTTTTACAAAAAAAATAAAAGAAATACATTAAAGCAAGTAATGAGGAATCCTAAGTTTAATCTCCATGATTGCAGTCTTTCCCATAACCACTGACAGTACAGGCCACTTTTGGACCACACAGATCCCTTAGGTATGATTTGTTCATAAAATTGTTATAAAGTACACTTCTGCATCGAAGGCTTAAATCAACTTTGTGCTTTACCCATGAAGGTATTTGGCATCTCATATCACCCTCAAATATTATGTCTACTTGTCGGAGGAGACCCACGTCATGCTGTTCCAAATACCTTTGCATACAATGGACTTGCTCTCCGCATTGAATATAGAAATTATAAATTTCTACATGAGTGGTCTAAACGTTTCTCTGCAACACTGCAAAAATTAACCTGCAATTTATTTGAAGGACCTTAGCATCTTCAGATCACAAAGACTACGTGTCCTGGAAATGTAAAGTTGACAGAAAACAACTTTTGTTATCAATCTCTATTTAAATTTTTTACCTTTATTTTATCATAAAAACCTTGTTGAGACTAAAAATCTCTTTTTTAAGAGATTCCCGGCCAAGACTTCCTAACTGACTTAACCAAATTATGTTGTTTTGTACCTGCTGAGCGCATTAAGATGATACCAGGCACCTTGTTGAACCTACATTGCTTTTGATGTGATTGTAAATGTGAATAGGTAAACTTAAACTCTAAGTTTGAACACTATGGACTTTCAGATGTGAAGAATGCACAGGCAATGAAATTCATAAATGTCATATATTTAAATCAGTTAGCTGGCCTAGTGTGCTAAAAAAAAAAAAAAAAAAAAAAAAACAACACGG
>OMNM01003039.1:2182-35562 GCA_900302745.1 Parablennius parvicornis | reverse complement strand
TAAAAAAAAAAAAAAAAAAAAAAAAATCAGCATCCAGCTCAGTCACCAGCTCTGCAACTCCGACTCTCCTAAAGAGTAAACAGGCCTGCAACAGGTTTATTTCCTTCAGGGTCTGGTCACTTTTTCTTCATGTGTATGTTGACTGGTGTGGTCTCACCACATTGTGTTTGGTCCAATTCAATCATATCATGGTTCGATTGCTGCAACAGTACAGCCTATATCTGTGAAGTGGTTCCTGCAGCTGTTTTGAATCTTTTACTTGTTGTATTTATCTGAGTTAGATGCATTATGTTTTTAGCTTTGCACACAGCTTTGTTGGGAAAATTGCAGAATACATATCAAAGAAGCTAGAGCATGTTTTTGGTTTGCATCTTTTAAACCCTTGTTAAAAAAAAAAAAAAAATGACGGAGCGCAAAGTTGACCGAGTCAAAGGTGCAAATTCTTTCTCACTTTCAGCTTTTGTTCACAGCAAGGCATTACACATGAACTGAAGCATTCATCTTTTTACATCTGTTGAGAGATTTGGAGAAAATGTGTTTATGATGTATGTCAGGAACAAGCAGAGAACTTTCCAAATATTGTCGAGTTCACGGTGATTAATTGTGAACTCTTGTTTTTGGCTTTGACTGCAGGGCAAACAAACAAACATCTAAGCCGGACGACTCGCCTTCATGGACGTCTACAGATTGTCTTGGTCTGACATCAACAGCAAAAGCTTTTATCCTGTCCTGGCAGGGATTACTGTCACACTGCAAAAGTCTCCCACCAAATTGTTTTTCAGGGCTGTCCTTTTGTTTGTCTTTATCCTCTGTGTCATCTTCAATTAGATTTACCTTCTAGTTTGAGGACTCAGTTTCTACTGACGGAATATCACATATAAATGTCACTCTCACAGTGGATCATGGCATAGTTACGGTTTCATATTTACTAACTAAAATATAGTTGGATCATAGGGGCAATAAGCTTTGGACAGTAAAAGAAATACAATATTTATCAACTGGTATGTTAACCAGGTAAAACCTTTAATGGAGAGATCATTAACATTGTTTCAGATGAACAAATTCTGTATTTGATACCCATTCAGAATCGAAAACATTGTTAAAATTGGAAAATGTTTTCATTTCAACCTCATATTTATTAAAATACATACATTAGATGCAGATGCATTTTTCTTTTCTGTATTTGATTTCCAAAGCCATTAGGATTATTCATGCAAACTCAGTGAGTTACTTTCTTGCAAAATTCCTAATCCAAAGAATTAGGGAGGGATGAACCATTTAGTTGTGTGACCGATACGTGACCTACATCAGTCCTGCTCACATTGTAAGTGGCTTAAGTAAAAATCTATGTAAAATGACAAAAGGGGTTAACCCTTACACTTCGTGGGGTAAGCTTGAGGGAGTCTGGCTCCATCACCGCCGATACTCGGCCATGCATATAGAGTAACCACTCTGTGTGCTCAGTGATCGGTTTAATGGGGTAGAAACAGTGGCTATGTCTGGAATGCCTCCCAACGTGGCCGTGACCTCCTTGGATGAGAGGGATTACAAGCTGTGGGAGAGGACAGACCTCTCCTCACACAAGGGGCACATCGTGCGGTCAAAACTGCTGATCAGCAGCCCCGCAGGGTCACACCCTGGAACAGCGGGACTTTTCACTGCTGCCCTCAACGATTTTCTGCACAAGCAGGTTTTACAAGTTTTACAATGTTTACTGAGACCACCCCCTGCCTGAGTCAGGTCAGAGTGCCCAGTGGTGGGAACAGCGCTGGGTGGGGGGCAAACAAAAGATTTGCTACAATGATGATTAATTGATATTTATTAATTGATCATTTTTTTCAGTTTAAATTCCAACATTTGCAAGCTCCTTCATTCCTCCTTTATGATAACAAACAGATTATATTTAGATTACAAAACTATTAGTCATAAAAAGCCAGAGATTTGGAACAGTGTAAATGTGTCTTCGAGATAACACCATAACAGTAATTTGTGGTCATTTTAGTGATTGTTTTTAATTATTTTAGGACTACATATGTGTTCAGTACTTAGCAGTAATGCCTTAGGTTTAGAGTATCCCAGTTCAGGTCCAAGTCAGGTTGCATTTGTTTCTTAAGTTGCGTGCATCCTTATGCTCTTTTGGCCCTCTTCTGTTCTCCCTCTCTTTATTGCCCCTTGGCTCTATACTTAGGAAACACAGTTTCTTTCTACTGACATTCAGATTTATACACCTTATAAAAAAAAAAGGACAGACTGTTACGAACCACTGCTTGACTGCATGGTCGCCTTAAACTTTTTAAGCTTTAATGACCCTGTTGTTCTTGGTCCTCTGGATAAGTACATGAAGCTCACCAAAACCTTTGTGCTGCAGTCGACCTCAAGCTTGACAGTCAGATCAGGGAATGTGGTTGAACTGAGCTCTTTTTATTTGACGCAAACAACCAACATAAAGCCACTTCTTGAGAGGCGGCATTTGTCCAATCCATACCCCTTGTCACCATTTGGATGGATGAGTGCAGTGCACTTTATGTTGGAGATAGTTTGTCCTCTGTAGTTCGTCTAAAGCTGGTCCAAAACGCTGCTGCAAGTCAACTAAATTGCAATCGTAAGCATGACATTTCACCTGTTTTAGCCTCCGTCCACAAGCTGCCTGTTCTTTTTAGGGTCCAGTTAAAGATTCATGTGTTTGTTTGTTTTTTAACCCTCCATTGATTTGCTCCACCCCACCCACCTGAACTGCTGCATTTTGTTTAAGCTCAGAGGTAATTAACTCCTTGAATATGTGGCAATTGGCCATGACACATCAAAGAAAAACGTTCTTGATCTCTTTTTGAATTTAACATTAAAACCCCATTTGTTCTCAATATCTAGGATGCTGATATTAATATATGATCTGCTTATTGATTCTCTGTGCCTGTTTGGTTTTCGTGTGTTATTTAGTTTGTGTATAACCCTTTGGCTCCCTGTGTTTGTTTTAAAGTGCATTATGAATAAAGATGGATTGGATTGAAAATGCTGGCTCACTTCGGCAATGAAGTCACGTCTGTTGAAGGTTGTGAGTGACTCCAGAATTTATTGGAGGTTTGCTTGAGTGTTTGTCTCCCACTCATGTTATGGACTGGTGAATTGTTCATGGTCTTTCACTCACAGCCAGCTGGAAAAGGCCTCTGACCCACAAAACCACTTGATTTTAGTAGATTTAGAAGATGGAATAATGCCTTTATTTTCAAATTTACTTTTTTTTAATGATCTCTGATAACACTGGGAATTACATCTTAAAAGTTATCATAGTCTACTTACATTTTGTGATCTGAAACCTAATCAAAAACAAAATAAATCTAAATCTAAATTCTATGACATGCTTTATGGCTGCATCTAATTTCAAGGATGCACTGTCATAGCAGGAATCAGCCCCATGCCTGGAAAACATCCACCACTTTAGCTAAATTGGACCACATGCTGACAAATGAAGTCAGATATATGACTATGAGAAAGCATGTGCCAAGTTGGAACACCATTCTCACTCATATCCTTTCATTTTCTGGCTGACTGCGTGAAGGAGGGAACAAAATCAAAATCAAAATATATAAATCAGCTTGGTAAACAGCAAATTAAACAGACCTGAAAAGATCCTGTGAAACCTTTGCCATGAATCAGACTGCACTGCTGCATCTACAGCTCTGTGGCCGGCGACAAACATTCCTGTGTGCAGTAAGTCACAGACTGAAATGGCAAAAGAACACAAACACAAAGGAAAAGGAAGAATTCTTCATCATGCTCAAGGGAAAGATTTCATGTCTCAACTTATTGTGGTGGTGATGTGCTCAAAGAAACAAACATGTTGACATTCAGCCAATTGTTTATAGTCCACTGAGTCAAAGTCCAGGTCTGTTCATTGTCCAGTAATTGCTTGGCTTTAATTAAATGTGCTTCCGAGGAACACACAGCTAATCAAATCAGAATATAACAAAGACAGACAGCAAGAGGTGCATACTCAATCTTTGGCTTTATGTGAGGTCAAGCAAGCCATCATATGCTATTCTATGTGCAAAGGTGTGTCAGAGCAGGTAAAAAATTACAAAGGCTCCAAAATGCCACAGTGACAAATATTTAGCATCCATTTTACTCTTCATATATATAGATATTTGCACTACACATTACACACTACACACACGACACTCACATGCACAAGAGGGAACACTCATTTTCAGGTATTAGGTCAGTTTAAAATTATTTGAATAGGTTGCTGTCCCTGCTTGTTTCAGAGAGAGAACAGCAGGGGTTAACCCCCCCCTCCCCAAAAAAAAAAAACAACAACTCTAAACAACTATAAAACTCTTTAAATTAACCAAAGTGGACCGCAGTACTGTACAAGACAATAAATAACACAAACGTGCACATTGCATATTTCACAAACTATGGGTATAGACGACATGGGTATTATAAAAGGCATTAAAAGATAAGTAAAACCGTGCAGAGTAAAAAGTCAAGGTGTCACATGGTTTCGAAGGTCAAAGAGAAAAGATCGGTTGAAAGTCGTGAATTTAAACACGAAAAGGAAAACAAGAAAAGAAGAATGCAGAAAGACTGAGCCAGACAAAACAAATGGAAGGAATCTAGGTTATGTTAGACAACACAGTGGCCTCAGGCAGTGACTGGCAGCGACTTCGTTTTTCGCCACCAGGACATCTTCTGACCATTGTTGATTGAAGTTACTCTTTGTAATTCTCAATTTGCTTGAAGCACCTCTGTGATTCAAAGAGGTTGCAGACCTCTCATCCAGAACAAGAGGGTGAAGATTCTCCTCAAGAAAAACCCAGTATTGCAAGTTCAAAACATCAGCAAAACAGTGTAGAAAAGAATAGAATAGAATAGAATAGAATAGAATAGAATAGAATAGAATAGAATACTTTATCAATCCCAAATGGGAATTATTTTATATGGATTTGAATATATTCATTAGCACCATGATGTCATTCCAGAAACATATTTGTGCAGTTTGAATTTACTGGAGTTAAAGGGAAGTTGTGGCCTGGAGGTTAGAGAAGCAGACTTGGAATCGGAGGCTTGCATATCAGGTTCCTGATCAACACCCTGGACCCATCAGGGTTTTGGATTTTCATTGGATACCAAAGCGTCCTGTCAAAATCGGAAGATGTACGTGTCAAGTTCTTTGGTGAATCTAAACTTGCTTTTGCATGCATGCGTTATTGAAATGTTTCCTGTGGAAAAGCCTCATTTATATTGCAGTCAGTGTCTGTCTGTCCGGTTGTTCCTGGCATTTGGTTGGCAGAACTGAAACACCAGACTTTAATCTTATCTAATGTGCCTCTCGTGACTTTAACTGCCCACAAATGTTAGTTCTCTGCCAGCTGGCCTGTTGTTAGTCACATCATTCCCAGAGCTGCCCTCGTTCTTCTCTCAGTTAGTTTGGGAATTGTGTGTGGTTTGGTGTGCTCCATTTCAAGTAATGTTTCTATCCACTGTCTGAGCCTGCCCTGCTGCTTTTATATTAAGATTTCACCTGGTTTAACATTCTTCAATTGATATTATGGATATTAATTGTCTTTATAACTATAAAAAAGGTGAACCTTTTGATATTTCACCCTCACGGGACAAATTTGTTTCAGGGTATGCAACTATGAAATGTCACATCCCAGAACACAGGAAACGTCTTTGGTATAAACCGTATAATGCAATGTTAAAGTCGAAAATCCTAGAAAGATTTTGTATTCTGTTTGAAGTTTTCCCTGAGACAGCACAGTGCTTCCTGCAAGCTTATGTTTGCATTTCATGAAATAATAAACACGATAAAACCAAGTTCTCAAGAGTGATAAGGGGTAATAATGTTTGGTTTTTTTTCACATCAAAACATCAGTTAAAATTTCCTCCCTCAAAACACCAGGTAGATCTAAACAGCCATTTACAATCCACATTAAACCGAACGCAAATTGTCTCATTACCACAAGAGCCGACACGACAAGAACATTCTTGTTTATGAAGCAACACGAGCTTTGTTTACGAGATATTAACTGTAAAACAGCAACACGTCTCCGGCCAATCGGACAGCTTGCTCTAACTACCTGGTATTTTACTGTTTCCTTTTGCTTGCTTTGCTAACAGAATACATGCTGGAAAAGAAATGAAAGACCCACCATGTTCCCATGGTCATTGACCCAAATAAAAAAAAGCCACCTTCCATAATTTCATTTATGAGGACGACCAGACCCTCGTCCCCGCAGACAGGTGGCTCTAATCCTTCAGACCTGACATAGATATAAACAAATGAAGAACAAGCTGTATTTGAAGCAACAAATAAATTGAGATATTTATTTTAACAAGGTTGGTTTTATTTTCCAAAACACGCTGTGATCAGTGATTTTTTATTTTTTTTTTTCAAATCAGTGAAGGTACCAGTAAGCAGAAGCAGATGGAAACAAAGCAGACAAACCTCTTGTGGTAAAGCCCTCAAATTGCTCTGTGTAAACGTTTGCTTTTACTATTCAGCCGCCTTCACTGTTCCCTGTAAATCTGCAGTCTGGGTCGGTCGTCATCACAATAAAATGCTGTATGCGAGAACCAAGGAAGTTGTGTCATTAACAAAGAATAATTTGCGGATGAATTGAAACCAGTCGATTCTGTTAATAGAAACCACATGATGAGGAGCGACACTGGGTCTACTGCTGAGGGAGCTGAAGAGGTACCGGCTGGTGAAAGAGAACAGTGGGGGGGCTGTAATGCAATATAAGGGACTTTGTAATCATCCGAAGTGTGAAAGGCGAGAAACACAATTACTCAGTTGAACACGGTGATGGATCATGGAGTCAGATTTCTGTCATGTTTCCGTCAGCAGTGGTGGGCTAGAGTTGGGGGTTTGAATCTCCTTGACCATATCAGCTCCCTGGGAGCAGCATCATGGTATCACACTCCTCCTAATATCAGTAAAGAACATTACCTATGAATGGGATGATTAAATTTCGAAAATATCTTTGAGAGGGATAAAAAATTTAACATTTATGGACTTTTTTGGGTGTTGTGAAAATTATCCACAATATTTAAATACGCCGAAAGGCAGCATCAGTTCAGAGCTGATGAAGAATTTCAGATATTAGAAGAAACGTCCTCAGGAACTAAAGTTGGTTCAGTTGCCTTTTAAGGCAAGATTTGAGGGAATCATGACCTGGATGACAGAGAGTCTTTACATTTCTCTTTGGATGATGCATTTGTGTCATTTGCATGTAAGCACCACCATTAGTGTAAACACACCGACTTCACCCATTGCATTGTTAACTTGGATCAACATTAATTTGGACCAACAAGTATTAGTAATCGAAAGGATAGATACATGAATTCTAGCGCTTTGCCAGGTCCATTGTCATTATTAACTTTGGGAGAAAAGTCTGCCTAAAGACTATCTAATGTAGTCTGTTCTTTCACATCACTTTCTCTACCTTCCTGAAGGTATCCGTGGAGATACAATCTTATTTTGACTTTGTTGTTCTCTTGGAAATTATTTACTTTCTTTTTTTTTATCGAAAACCAATTGAGGGCAGATGGTGACTACTTTGTGTCTGATGTACCACCCTGGTCAAACTCCCTGGGTGTGTTGTGCCGGACACCGTGCAGATCAACTGTCACCAGAAGCAAGTACTCAATTGGTGCTGAGGTTGTCAAAAATGTATTTGCAAATTCAAAGTTAAATAAGACCCTGAAATAAGACAACCTTTAGAAACCAAATTAGAGTGCTTAGTGCATTTACTCGTGATGGTCCTGCTTTGGTATGTCGGTGACAGTGAATGTGTCTTCCAGTGTTTGGCCTCATTGTAATGTTTTGGGAAATCAGAGATCACAGTCTTCCTCACAGGCAATCTGAGGGACTCGGAGAAGAAAAGGTTTTGTCTATTTTTCATTTAATAAAAGCCAGAAGTCTATGAGATCCTGGCCAAAGATTTGTATCCTTAGAGATCCAACTAATTTGTACATCGACCCCCGCCCCCGCGGGCTCAATGGCGGTTAGATAAACTTCCAACCTGCACCTGTTGGAGTGTGCGTGTTGTGTGATGAACAGCACTGCAGAGGAGCAGAGACTTTCTTTTAAACATAAAACACTCACCATTAAATAAGTAGAACATGCCCTACAAAGGAATTTTATTGTATTGAAAATTGCTTTTAGTCCTGGTACGCAGACACAGTGCATGCCCTCCCCTCTAATCACTGCCTGTTGCTGGTTTGTCTTTGGATTAGAAGCACGCAATCTTTGCTCTGCTGGAAAACTTTGTGTCAGACGCCAGAGAAAAAGGAAAAACTTTCCTGCCCCGGTTCTCTGTGACACGATCGCATGTGGTGAGAAGTTATTTCCTCTCGTCACAGTACAGGGCTGTTTTTGAGAGCTTAACACTTCTTTTGGGAAATATAAACATTTGTGTATGTGTGTGGTCCAGGTATTACTAATGTTGTGAGGACCCACATTTACAGTTGCAATATGTCCGTCCCATCCTTTGGGAAGAAGTTTCCCATCAGTCTAGTACTAGAAATATATTTCAAAGGTGGATCCATTTGGGTTAAGGCAATGGAGGGGTTTTGCTTATAATCCAGGAAATCTAATCTAATTCGGGCTCATGTGCCCTGAACAATTGGAGTTGTGAATGTTTGTGGTTGCAATGTGTGGTTGTACCTGTGAGCAGCAGCACTGTGACTGAGTAGGCACATCTGTGTGGTCTGCAGCCTCGTGCAGTGAGACGTTCACCTCCCACCACGGCAAGGAGCAAAAGCAGAGAAGAGGTTAATAAGGAGCAAAGAGGTCAAAAGGATCAGGGATCGACCCCTTTTCTCCTCACAGTCATGACAACAGTCGACAGTTTGACAGGCCGATTGCCTGTTCAGAGAGGCTTTTTTCTGAGGAGGCTAATTAAGAACTCGCTTTGATCAAAACAAAACAAAACGAGCTGTGATTTTCTTTAAATTCCCCCAAGATATTTAATGGAGTAAATTAAAACTGTCCTGAAAGATATCAGGCCAAAGATAACGACTCTGTTTTATTTCCCGTGTTTGAATTAATCCTGTAATTCCCTGGAAGCGCTCAGCTGATCTTCTGCACGTCACATGTTGAGCCTGAACTCCTTCCCGTAACATCCTTGTCACATCATCATCTGACTTACATTATTGGTTAACTCCTATTTATTTATTTCCTTTGGCAGGCAAACAAAGCCAAGTTGACGCAGTCGACAGAGTCTGCTGGTTGGGAGTGGTGAGTAAATACGTACATGCAGCACAGTCTCAAGACATTGGACAGCTCAACAACGGTAACTGATACCGCAACTGAGCGAGAAATGTGGAAGTGCAGTTTATCCATATTAATTCAAATGATCAATCCGATTCTCTGGATTTCATCAGAAACTTTTTTTTGTGTGTGTGTGTGTTGATATTTCTGTTATTCCGCACATGTGGCCTTAATTTCCATTATGTGAAAGGCATACATTAACATTTTAAGACCTGACTGCTTTAATATGAAATGTAAAGAACGTGAGAATTGATCATTGCTGATCAAGTTAAATTGTTAGATTGAAAAGTTCATAAATCCTGCAGCATTGAATCCAGTTTTTTTTTTTAAGTTGAATAACTATCACCAGTTACATAGAGATACTTTAACGAAAACTCCTGTATGTTAATCAGAAATGATGTCAACAGCAGTGGATGGCTGAGAATTTGAAGTAAAGAAAGAAAAAGGCATAAAATGTAGGCGTGGACTATGACATCAGGTTTGAGTTTGAATATTCTCTCTGTGTAATGATCAATATTTCTCCAGGTATTTTTCTGGTTTTATTCCATAGTCCCAAAACACAGAATTCCGGTGAAATGGTGACCTTACCCTGAATAAAGCGGTGTTTAAAGATGGACAGATTGAATTGGACTCACATCAGGACTTTCACTCTTATGATATAGAATCATATCAAACTAAAGGTAAACTGATTTTACGTTGCTAAAGGTTGTTTAGCCAAATGCATGTTTTTCTACACATAAACAGTGAGCCAACCAAACATGCAAAGTTTATGTGCATACTTTATTAAGCGTCGGCTAAGTCAATGTTGGAGTGAAAGTGATCTCCTATGGTTTCTAAGAGAGAGAACAACAACCTTTCCACTGGGACGAAACACTTGTTTTGACTGTCCTCATCACACATGAAGGACAAATGTAAAAGTCCTTTAAGACACTAAAAAAGAAATCTAAAGTAGATGGGATGTGGTCTGTTCTGGTTTGCTCTTTATATTCCTTAAATAACAATCTAGAAACCAAAACTTGATCCCCTGAAACATGGTCTAAAAATGTTTTGTCATTCTCTCGGGTAGAAACACCACAAATAGCACCCTTTCACAGTCTGTGCACGGAACGTCCCAACACTTGGTGGAGTTCAAAAAGTGTCTTTCGTGCAGATGGGCCCGTCACCAAACACAACAATGAGGATAGTCTGAACAGAAATGAATCTCATGTGTTTTTGCTTAAACATTGCCTGGCCCATTGTTTACACAGAGAAGAGAGAGACACACTGAGTCCAGCTGCTCACTCGGGAACATTCGGGCTTCGCTGTCTTTAACACATCTTCATTGCGGCCCTCAACAGCCCTCCCAGCAGCTGTAGTCCTGCACCGCGCTGTCACACAGGACGCACAGCAGGAGCGGTGTGTTGTTGGGCAGGACTGTGCATGAACGTGTGTAACTTGTGTGGCTCGTCTTTCATGAGTTAATACCCTTTTCTTTCTCAGGGCAAACCTTTGACATGAGGTGTACATTTACGTTTGCAATAAAATAAACATTTTATTAACTGCAGGAAGAAATGACTTTGAGTCCAGGGAGCATTAAAGAAGGATATGAGGACATATTGTATTCTGGTCCAGCAAATATCGAATGTAAATATGTGAAATGCAAAGTGACATCGAAAGAACTTGCAAATGCTTTTATTTACTTCTCTCAATAATCATTTGAATGCAATGTAAACAAGAGGCTCTGTGTCCTGTTATGTTAGCCACCTGCTTCAAAGAGTGCGAGCACAAAGAAACAGCCATTATCTGGATTCATCGGCTCCATGGAAAAATACAGTCTCACCCTCCTCATCAGTTTACCAGGTCATCCTCAAAGATGTCACACTCTTGGAGTCCTGAGGGGGCAGATATCACACTACAGAGGCAATATTTAACCTACTCTGATATTGTTAGAATTATATTTTCACATGCAAAAATAAAAAAAGAAGAAAAAAAGACTTTTTCCAGATGAAGACTCCTGCTTTAGCATGCCTGTCAGCACACTATCGGCGTGTTTGAATTTACTGTGATGTTACGGTGACTTTGGCAAATAACAGATCAGAGAGTTTATCATAATACCTTATAATATATTCTATTATTCATTAAAATCCAGCACATCAATATCAAAAATGATTGGAAAAACATTAACCGTAGTGACATGTCACATACTGACAATATGCAGAGAATGAATTTCTCTGATCTCCAAAGGAAATCACACGTCTACTGGAATGTTTCCATAACAAGATTATTCAAAGTTGTCTCATCTGGAAAGTGATTCATCCCCATATGGATATCTATATTTTTCTAAATTAACTTAAACTTTTACTTTAGTTTTTTTTTTTGTTTAGTTTTTTTTTCAATATTACTGTGTTGTGAGGTCATATTAAAACATGTGACATGCTTGTGAATGTTCCCGTAATAGAATAAGTCTATTGCAGAAGTCACTGCAAATTCTAGTTTGTTGGCAAAAACTATGGAGACTGTATATATCGTTAACACTTTTGGAAGTATAGGGTTATGAGAAGTACTCTAAACTCTGTCCGGTACAACAGAAACAAAAGAATTAAAGTCACTTCACCATCAAACTTGGAGACTTTAAATGAATGTCATTAATTAAAAAAAAAAAAAACACTATTAACTGTAATATTCCAAACAAGTAGTGACTATTAAATATTGTTTTCACCTTCATCGTAATGCTCTCTATCTGATATCCTTTTTTAATAATCCTTTTCATTGGAGAGATTTTCTACATTTACGACTTTGTCTAGTGCCTCGCTGCATTGTCTAAGTCATAATTTCCATGGCCACAAGGGTGTGCAGTAAATTTTTTTCTGAAAAATGTCAATGATGGTTATTCACATTTCACTTTTCACTGTTATTGATCGTGACAGAACTTTTTAAGCAGGTGTTCAATTAAAAAAAAAAAAAAAGCTTTTTTGGGGGGGTTGCACGTGTGTCCACCAAGAGTGTCAACAACATGTTTGCATATTTTCCTGACTGCATGTGCCTGATATCAGAGGCACAATGAATGGCGCACCTGTCTTCTTTAATCCAGCATGCATTTGATCCTGCAGGATCGGCCTCGAGACCTCTGACCGTGATGTGATTTCAAGGCCCGGAGTAACCCGAGCCGCAGAGGTCAAAGATCTGAGTTGGCACCGAGGGGTGTGAAAACTGGTACGATTGTGACAGAGTGTTCATTAATCATGATCAAAGAGAGCTTTATTAAAGAAAGGGAGGAAGAGCTGATCTCACCTCTTGGTGTCTGACTCTCAGTGTGCTCCAGATGTGAGCCGGCTGCCTGTGAAGTCACTCACACACATTTACATGTGCGCAAATCACTTCATGCATAACGTCATAAGCAGGATAATTCTTTCAAGGAGTCACATTTGACTCAATGCAGGTGAAATTATTTTATTACTGAGGTGGAGGTGGAGGTTCTCATCTTAATCTCATCATCAGTCACTCATCACTTCCCAGCCATCTGCACAGTGTAATGCATCACCACTGTGTTCATTATATTCTAATAAGGATTTCACATACAAGGTTTCTGACGCACAGCTTCACTCATACCGATGGAAACAATCAAGTTTCACTGAGCAGATGTTTCACCTCAGATATCCAGAAGAGGGCGACAATCACACAGTTGAATCTTGAGCAGAGAGGAATGGTTTCTCAACAAGGTCATGAAGGAAATAAACCTTTGTGTGGAACTTTATGTCTGTGTGTGTTGGGGGGACAGGTCACCAGGTCATTAAAAGACTGTAAAACCAGCTTCCAGCTTTGAACTCTATATAATTTTTGACCTTAGAGCAGCTTTAGCCAGCTAACTTGCTTCTATGATCATCTCTCATTGTCGTTTTAGTCACAGGAGCTCATATTTATTCCATAATGGCAAAGACTAAGTCCTCAGGAACACAGGGGACACTAAGAACATTGAAAAGTTCAAAGCCAGGAACGTAGACAAAGTCTCTGGAGCACTACTCACACCAGAACACAGAAACTAACAAACTGACAACCAAAACACACAAAAGACATCCAATATATACCAAAGCCACCAGGTGAAGAAAATCACACACTCAGGCACAGCTGAAACACATGAGGGGAAGCAGGCTTGAATTGCCCAAATAACACAAATCCGTGAGTCAGGCATCCAGCCAAAAAATGTTGACACTAAGACACTCATCATGAAAGCTTAGGGATGGTTATCTGTCATTTGATCAACCATTCCATGGCCAAGAGAAGATTCGGTACTATTCATCAAACATCCACTCCTCTATCACTAAATCCAGATCAGGTTACTGCTGACAATGGCTGCATGCATGAATTTTGTTTTTGGGAGGAAACCAGAGTTTCGTATTGTCCAGTAACACTAGTCTCACCTGAATATAAGTAACATCTATCAAAAAAAAATTTTAAAATGTTTCATGAAGTGGGAAAATAAACATATATAGGTCATACTGTTTTAACACACTAATTTTCCCAGATGTAACTACGCCTCTGATCAATTTGTCCCTTCGGCTTTGGCTGTTGTGCTTCTACGATCAGCCTTCTTTGTTTTCATTTTTCAAATCACAGTAACACTTTCTCATCGTTTCTCTAGTCCCTCTTTAGTTCTTTAGACTCTCCAAACTCTCTTTCAGCTTTTTTTTTTTTTTCATTATTACTGCCTGTAACATATGGAACTAATATAGGTTTTTCTGCTGTACTACAGTGTTTCGGGAGGAAAGTACTGGTATATTTCAGCATATACGTTGCTTCTCACTATAAGTTGCATTTAACAGCTAAAAGAAAGCGCGACTCCAGAAAATAACTCGAGAAAGTCTGTATCTCAGACAGACATGCAATCTCCACACATAAGACCCCGCAATGGATTTGAACCAAGGACTTTGCTGTGAGGTGAGTCTTAACTGCTGCCTGCTAAATAAAAGCTCTGATTTAATGAGCAGTTAACAATGACTTTTGTTACTCGAAAAAGACCTAATCCAATCCAGAGTTGAAAATGTTTGAACAACCTTTTATGTAGTGTACATCTTACATTTGACGTCAGAAACACAGCAGAGATGAGACGTGAGTAGAAGGTTTTGTTCAGTTCGAGCGGAAGTTCCTCTGTTTCTAAAGAAAACACCAAAACTTTTTCATCTTCATGTCAGAGCACTGCAACCAAGTTAGTGTGAGAACGCGGGCGGCACGTGTCAACATCCAATTTTAGCTGAAAATAAAAACACGTGAGGACACGTCCTCTCTACCTCAAGTCAAAACTGCACCACCGTCCCCTCAGATGAAGGCAGGTGCCTGGTGAGTGGCTGTAAATGTCAGTCCGTGGGTCTGGTCAAGGCAAACAGAGCGAAGGAGTGAGTCAAAGATTTGTCCTGCTGTGCTCGCTTGAGGATACTACAGCTGCTGAAGATCATCAGCTCAACGATGTGGTACTTAACAGTGACTGTTTGTGCTAATTTTCACAAGATGTTTTGCCTTAATGAAGTTTTCACTCCACACTTTTCAGTGTATAGAGACGTTCCTCTGAGTTAGAGAGATGAACAGAAAGGTCGAAGACAAGCTGTGTGGATCGATACTGTCAGTATCCACAGAGAGTTGTTCAGGGACGAGGAATTAGGAAGTGCTGCTCACTGGTCTGGACAGAGAGAGATTCTATTTTTTCATTTTTTGTCTACGAGAGAGAACAGTATGGAGTTACTTTACAACTGAGTCTTGATGCTTCACAAGAGAAAGTAATAGACACCCAGTTGTTGTTCAGCATGTATTTTTACTTTACTATTCAAAGAAATTTTGAAATGTCCATCCATCCATCCATCCATCCATACATACATACATCCATCCATACATCCATCCATACATCCGTGCAAATAGATTTTACACTGAGTCTGTTTGTTACAAATAGTGTAGACTCTATACTGTAGAGTCATGAAAACCCTGCTCAATGTCAGAAGAATTTACCCAGAAAAAAAAAGTCAGGGAGACAGAATGCACAGTAATCACACTGTGAGCAATTTGTAAAAGTTTAAGACAATTTTATTTCATTATTCTTGCAAGAAGTGACATAGTCACAGTTTAACCTTTGCACGATTGTGCAAACTGTGAAGTCAGACAGTACCTTCTTAAAGGCTGTTTTGTTCTGAGTCTGCATTGAAGGCCACCAAAAGTAGCACAGAGGTTCCACCAGTGCTGACACAGGTCATCCCTGAACACAGACTGCAAATTAAACATCATTCTTTATGAGACAAAACAAGATTCCTCTAAAATCAGTCACTTATGTAAGTGTCCTTTTAAAATTCAGATAAATATTCTTCATATATACCTGAATTATTCATAAATCATAGTGTTTAACTATTTCAACTGTGAAGCTGTTGTGAATCATAAATCATAGTGATTCAAACTGCTTAATATATCAAATGACTATTTGTGATTTTGTTCCCATGACTTTCTGTTTCAATAAAAGGCTCATTTGCGTTGGAAATATATCTTTTTCTTGGTATTTTCATCTTCATTTTCGTGAAACAATTGAAACATATAATATACAATTATTCTTTGAAAATCATGCAGTTAATCACAAAAGTCAAGACAAAATCCAAAGTTGTCTTTTTTGTATTGTAATTGTAGAAATAGAACAGCAGATGTAAATACTATTTCATAATGAGTTAAATTACTTTAAAGTTACATTTTTTATTATCTGAAGCCTGTCACTTTCAGGTGTTGCATCTGTTTGCTTTCACTCATCATGCTCACCTTTGTTATGTTATATTATGTTATATGTTATTTCAACAGATTGACAACAGATTATTGTTATGAGGCAAAAAGCCAAATAATTTAAAGAGGATGGGGAGGGACTGGAAGAGAATATAAAATTAAGATTATCAAATGATTATCTATTCTATATGTACATTTATAAAATATTGATAAAGCACAAGAACTCAGGAGTGTTTGTGAGAATCTTCATCATTGAGACCTCAAATTCTGAGAAACCAAAAATCCACTAAACCAACAAATCGACATTTGTGAACTAGGAATGTTAAAATAAACATGTGAAACAATAAAATAAATGATTGTTTTGAAGGGTTCTGCCTCAGACTCAGTCTTGTCTAGTCTAGTCTTGTCTCATCTTCACTAGTCTAGTCTGGTCTGGTCTGGTCTGGTCTGGTCTGGTCTGGTCTGGTCTTGTCTTGTCTTGTCTTGTCTTTCTCCAAACATGACCCTCCACTATATTATAAAAAAGAGTTATACATTCTGATGGCCACAGGAAGGAAGTGAAAGGCTGCATCAAATTTTATATTTCAGTATCAGTACAGTCATTGTCAAAGATTCAAACAACCATTTTCAACTGTGTAGAAGAATCAAAGGGGTCTTGACTTTTTTAAAATGTGACAAATCTTGGTGGTCCGGAATAAATCTGAAGACAAAATTGTCTGGTCATAACCAAATTATGTACTTAGATGAAAAGTACTGGTGCACATTTCATTAAACACATATTTTAGCTCCAAGTTTTGATAGGCTGAATAACAATGTTGAGTAATGTGTTTCTTTGCACTGGTTTGCGGTGGTGGCAGAGTGGCTGCAGGCCCACACAGGGAGAAGGAAGGCTGCGGAGAGATCGGCTAAATCTCATTTACTTAGCTTCCCCAAGGAGAGTGGGGAGATCAGAGGAGTGAAGAGAGAGCAGCATGTCTCTGTCAAATGCTTTATCGCCTCATGCCAGGACACTCTATCTTATGTCCCTTACACCAAACATAATGTGCCGTTCTGTGCTTTCATGTCCGAATGTTTGGTTCCCAAATCACTTTTATTTAGTTTGTATGCGAATACAGATGGAAGAGATAACCTACTACTCACTTCAAAGATTTGTTTTTAGTTTGGTTTTACTCTTCCAGTGGGAGAACGATGATGACAGCTGAGTGAAAGATTGAGAGAACCACACATCACACGCTTGTAATGAGTGCATGTTCAGATTAAACCAGATTTTATCTGGAGACTCTCCTTCTTTTCAGTTACACTTCATGGAGGGATTTGGTGGTTTCATCCAGCAGACAGAGTGAATGACTAAGTGCTGAAAACACTGATGATTTGTGATGAAATAAGAGAGGAATCATAAAGAAAGATGGGAAGCATGACTTGATATAATGAAGGTAATTAAGTGTGAGGATGCGTTTTCCATCCAACTGGGCTCAGAGTCGCCACATTTTACATATTGTGATGATTTTCTGCTTCGCAGGCACCAGAGCTGTGACTTTTTGTGTGGTTGCCTGCTTATGTTTGTGTATTTGTGTATGTGTGTGGCAGGAGTCCCGTTCATTCAGTAATCTGATCTGACATCAGATCACCCTCGGTGTTATATTACATCACTTTTTATTACCCGCGATATTTATAACTCCCAAAAAGGACGTCACTCACAGACCAGAAGAAACAATGACTGAACGATGAGGTTACAACACCATTGATTTAAAGGCAGGGGAGGCTTCCCTCGGCTAAAATCTGAAGCCTTCAGACACTCTGCATTTGATTTCTTTCTGTTGGGCTCATAGGAATTCAAGCTGATTGCTTTTATTGAGTTTTATTTCAAAGTGCAGTGCTTCCGGCTGTGGTGCAGAAAGGCGACACAGTCAGAGAAGTGTCGTTATGTCTGAGGAGTTTAGATATTCACTACCAATCCAGACTTCCTCACTGCAGAGGACTGTTCAGCTTCTTGTATGTGGGTTCAGCTATGCACTGATTATATGGCCTATCATAGCTAAAAGCATGTATCAATAGGGTGTTATTTGCTGGGTGGGAATTTATTTATCTTCTATAGAACTTAATCAGCAGTCCATCACAAAGCAAACACCTTTCACTCTACATGTAACTTAGAATGGCCTCCAATGCATGTTTTTGGACCGTGTCACAAAACCAGTGAAAACACAAGCCTGCATGTGGAGAACATGCAAACTTTTCTACTTTGAGTGAATCCCTGACTGCTTTCATATATAAACATAAGTATCTCCTACTTTTGCTTTGGCTCATTTACTAATTTATCTCTATTGCCTGGGGTATTTCTACTCGTTATCTGGCTCATTTGACCAGTTTTCAGTGATTCAGACAAGTGAAACTTCAACATTTACTGTCAGTTCATTAACATATCAACATTTTCCAATCTACTTCTGAACACCTTTAGTTTAGTTTAGTTTTATTTCATTCATTGGCAAAAGAAAAAAACAACAAAGAGTTCAATACAATACAAAGTTTTCAAACTTCTGAATGAAAGGGAACAGAAAGAAAAATAAACTACTCTGCCCCTTCATATCACACAATCAGTTTACAATAACAATAAAAAACATACAAACAAAATGATTATAAAGCCTGAGAGGCCTGCAAGGTCACTCTCACTCATATCAGTTTTTTATTATGAGAACACATTAATACTCTTACTTCATTTCTTTGTGTTTGAATAATATGCTGGTTTGATTTACTTTTCAAAAAATGTTACACGTGACTTTGATTCTTTTGATTCCTTGTCTAGATTGTTAATTTGTATATGAGCTTTATACATACCCTAATTTCCGGACTATAAGCACAGAGCGGCTTTTACAACAATGCAGCTAATATATGGATTTTTACGGGTTAACGGGCTTCATGGCAACAGATTCTACTTCCACATGTAGATACATGCAGTTTTGAGCGCCTCTGCTTCTCCAAAACTTGCCTTGAAAGTGATATTTCTGCTCTTCGTGACCTCGTTAACAGCCGTTAATGGTGCATAAAGCCGCTTTTTGTGTATCTCTCTCTGTCTCCGCCCGTCTCGTGCGCACACACACACACACACACCAACACACGCACACACAGCGCGTACACCTGCGGCAGTCCAGTGCGGCTTATATGTGTACTTTTTTTTCTTTTTAAAATTTGCAAGAGCGGCTTATATTCAGGTGCGGCAATGGTGGGGGAAATACGGTAATTTGCAGAATACTATAATCTAATAAATTGTGAAATTTCAACAATGTTGACTGAATAATGACTTTGTTGGATGTCTGTATTTATTTCTGATTTATCATTTTGTGGCTTTTTTCTGTAAAATGAAAATTGATTGGATGCTTGTCTCATAAAATGACATGAAATGGGTGATGTTTGCTTCAGTCACTGACTATTAGATTTTCAAAAAATGGGGACTAAAAGTAAAAAGTAACACTGGTGCCACTGCTAAAAGATGCACACGACGGTGTGGGGGAAACAAAAAAGTGAATTGTGTATATATGTACATAGTATATTTCAGTTTTAATCCTCATTATGACAACAACGATAGATCTCATGATGGTAACAGGAATAAAAAATAATAATAAGAGGCCCATGTTTGTTGTGTGCTGGTTCAGTGATACAATAAGGTCAAAGGGGCCCCTCCCCTTCCTCCAACCAGTAGAGCTTTATACATTCCTTATAAAATACAAAAACGGCACATTCAATCAATAATTTGAAAAAATTTGCATTCATATGTGATACTGATGTCACTGAAATCCTTTATTTTTATTCAGGAATTAATACATTATGTCCCTTTAATGGCTTTAAAAAGAAGACCACGTTTGTTTTGCAAAATACATTTATTGTTATTCTTTCATTTCACTTGAATTTCTCCCTTTTAAAAGTAACGACAGTCATAGACGGATGAGAAAATAATTACACAATAACCTCACAAAACATGAATTTAATTACAAAATAATATCATTAATAGACATGATTGTAGCTTAAACATCTGTAGGACCGTTACTTTTCGACAGTCTGTCACCACAGATAATATGTTTCAGAGAAGTAGTGGTGGGCGGTTAGTGCTTTGCGGAGTAGCAGTATTATGACTCTGTGAGGCCGTTTGGTCACAGTAATTTATGTTGAAAAGGAAACATAATGCAACACGCTTATCTGCAAATACACAATTCTTATTTTCAACTGTTCAGCTCCCGTGTTAAACACTAACCAAAAAACCTGTTAATTATGACGTTTCGTTGCATCAGTCTACGATTTGCAATAAATTACTTCAACATAAAGCTGTAGTGACAGTGACTCATAAAGTTCCTCCATGTCCAAATGCATGTGGAGTTTACTGACAACAGGTTAACAGCACAAGAGGAGTGGTAACACACTGAATTTACAACAAAAGTAACAACATCAGCACAAGATCCAGGTTACATCCAGAAAGAGAAACTACAGACGACAGTTCAAGAAGTCACAGTGGAAATAATGGCAGACGCTGATTAAATCCTGTCGGTGTTGTTTCTTTCTGTACACAAAGAGCAATCGTAACATCAGTCTGATGATTGCTCCACCACAAACAGCATTGAATCCATTATTTTCTGACATTAAGTGACAAAAACACAGAACTAAAAGACGGAACAGTTGCATGTTATTTCAACTTAACTTCACTAGACTCACTGGGTTGGCCCAGGCTCACATGTCCATCAATCAGCCCCTACAGTGCATCAGACTGGATGACGTGCCAACGGGCCGTTTCTATTTGACCCCGACTGCACATTTCCTTCCAGTGGCCCTGTCCCGCCTCCGAGGCCTCGCTACCGATCAGAACTCGACCCAGGATGCTGCTCTTAGTGTAGAGGCGACCCTGCAGAGACATGTAGAGGACTGGATTAAAATCTGAGATGTGAAGGGAGTTAACTCTGCAGGGACTGCAGTAAAATTAAATTGAGAATTAAAAAGGGTCAACTTTAAAATTATTGAGCATCATCGTCCCATCTCCCAGCTGATGTAACAGTAGACTGACCCCCAGTGATAACAGCTCAGCTTATGTGCCATATCATTAAGAAATGTTGTTTTTTTCTTTCAAAGGTAGGGAAGGTCTCAAACAACTAATAAAATAACTCTGCTTCTTTAAAAGAAGTAACTCGTGATCAACTACTAATTTTCAGTGACATACCGCGGGGGGAGTGTCTCCTGATGTAATTTACAGTATAGAACAAAACATGTAAAAACCTATTGTGCCTTTTTCAATCACGCTTCTTTCAGCACACTCTTTTTAACAAACAAAAAAACTTTACAGGGGATGAAGGCGCAGAAATGTACTTAAGTTATTGCCATATTCAAGGAATCACTCAAGCATTCATTATCACATCTTATGAGCTTTTTGACTGATTATTGATGATTTGCAAATCTATGATGCAGTATTGACACTTTCTATTCAATGTGTGTCTATTTTTGGATCCACGCAATAAATCATTTTTGGATGATTGTGCTTCATAAAAGTTAAATGATTCCTATTTCTTGGTTTGTTTCTAACTACTTCTTCCACATGTGATGAGTGAGGTAATAGATGATGTGGTTTAAAAAGGCTGATTGTTAACATACGGTCATAAACTTGTGTGTTTGATGTGATGGAACTGTGGCAACATCTCGAACTGAATGAACCATTTATAGTCAAATCACCATTACAGGAACTATTTCACTACATTTACATCCAAGTTTTTGTGCATTTTCACAATGATTGCTTCAATGTGTGTGTATGTATTTTACCGGCTTAATGCTAACTCCAAAAAAAAAACTGCAACAACAACTGTTACCTCTTTTTTCTAAATATGTCAGGTTTATATGGCTTGTAATGCAAATGAATGGCATTGAACATGACTCCGGATTATTGCAAATTAAGAATAAAGACTTTGAAGTTGAAATGCTACCTGCATGATGATGAATTCAAGGGCCAGCGGCAGCTGAGCAACGTCACCGGGAGGCAAGTCGAATAGGAACGGAGCGTTCCAGACAGGGTTCGAACCGCCGGCCCCTTTCGTCTCTTTGCTACCAATAATTTTCCCATCCTGAAGCAAGTTGATGACAACATAATGGTCTGTTGGAATAAAGATACGTTTGGTTAATGCTCATTTGTAAGTTCCTGGCATCATATTCTGGGTTTTTCCATCCACGTGTGTGCACATCCATGCTTTGTTTTCCTTCTCAAGAAAGAAGAATCTTATTGTCTTTCCGGAAATTAGTTGAAATCAGCACCACTGTTAAGTTTTCTTCAAAGTGAAACAGGTTAAGTCCAAATAAAGAGTCACTGATTATACAACAGGCTGCACCGGTTGTCATTATGTAATTAGATCATGTCACTTTAAGATTTTCCGAAGCAGCTAAGTTGCTAAGATTAGACTCTACAAGCAGTTAATGGAAATGTTTATAGACAGGACTACACACACTGTAGTGATCACATGAACAGAAATAATCCTCTCTTATTTCAGCACCGCTGTCACCATTGTATATCGGCTTCATCACTTACGAAACATAATTTCCTGCGATAAACCATCGCAGCATGCTAATTGGATTTATTCAAATTAAAAACCAATGTGTCTCTGCTGCACACCAATCCCGCATCTGCAAAGAAAACCAGCTTTCACACATCCCAGTGACCGTTTGACCTTGAAATTTGTGAGAATGACATGACAGATTGTTTGCCCCAGTCAGTCTAATCGATGAAAACAAACATTAAAGAGCTTGTTGTTGTTTTTCTTTTACTTCCTCCTCCACTCACTGATGTGGAGCTTTAAATCAGATGCAGTGAGATACAATATAGATGAGAGGGGAAATGACACCGGGTTCATTGGTTTCTAATCTGATTATTTTCAGTCAGAGATCCACTCTGGCTGACCGTGGCTGTGGAACACAGCAGAATGCATTCGGTTCATGTGAATAGCAGCATTTGCATTGCTGTTAAAGCATCCTCCTACTGTAAAGATTGCATGATGAAAACACAGCTGAATCACAGTCTACGACGGCGTAAGTCAACTGATTGTTCAAGAATAAAACATCATAAACATAAACACGCGTGAAACCATCGCTGTTGTGGGAAGAGAAAACGGACGTGGTTGTGGCTCGGAAAGAGAGACCTACTTGGGATAAAAATTTTTCAAAAGGAGCTTGAAGTAAGCATTACAGAATTGACTGTTATTGTCATTTTGCAACAAAACACACTCCATGTTAACGTAACAGACCAAATGAATGAAGTGATGACTATCGAGATGTTTTAAGATGGACAGCATCTCACCAGAAAGACTTAATACAATGTGACAAAAGTCTGCTCGTGATATCATTTCGATAAAAGTGCCTTCAAAAAATGTATTCCATTTGAATGTGGGCCCGTTTAGTTTGTTGTTGCAGCAGCAGTTGCAGTCACCCAAAAATATCTGGCACTATCTGGATTTTGTGGCAGGGCCATCCTTCAATCGACCTCACAGTGCGACGTAGGACCACCGATTTAGAAACAAGACCAAAGATGTCGCCACAGTTTTCTCACGATTGCTATCTTTTGTCTGGGTCTGTGAGTAGCGACCTTTAGGAAGCCTGTTCTATTGTTCGGATGCCTCACCTGGAGTTCCTGGGATCCGCGTCAGCTTGGCCAGATTTTCAGCCTTTCGGACCATCACCTTGATCCGCTGGGCCAGCGTCTGATACTGCAGCAGGATGAACAGCTGCCCCAAAGCCCGCGGTGCGCACACCGAGCTCTTCCTGCGTCCCAACGTTTCCTGAGTACTCACACTCTAAAATATGAACAGGAAATAAAGAACTTTAGCAAAAATTTGATAAGGAAACACCTTTTTTCTGTTCACAAATGTTCATCATCTTTTTGTAAAATTGTAACAAAGCTAGAGCTTATAGAGCAGTAGGAACACAAATAAGTTGAATTACTGATGTTCATGAGCAGTCAGATTCACTGCCTGTAGAAGATCAACTTTTTAATGAATTAAAATAACCATGAGTAACATAGAAGACACACGGGATGTGAGTGAGCAGTCATAATGTCATCCTACGACAAGTACACCGAGACACAATGCTCAATAAATATCACCAAAGACAGCAAGAGAATCTTGTGATAGTATCAGAAATCCCAATACCGTTGTGTTGCAATATTGTGACCATTATTAAGAACTGAGGCTACTTAATCATTAGAAATTCATCAACAAATGTCCTAGTGATCTGCACTGTTGCATTAAAACTCTGGATCTTGCCCACATTCTCCATCTACTTCCACACCTAACCTTCCCTAGTACATACATCCTATCAGAGCAAAGGTTTAATTCTTTGTTGTCTTCATTTAGTTCTCTGAAGACTCTACTACTTGGAGGACATTCAGGATGAAGTTGATCGTGAGGCTTATATCATCACAGTTGCCGCTTCTGATTCTGTGGAGCTAAAAATTTACCATAAAGTAAAGTGTGAGAGATTCAAACACATCTATGTCCTTCAGAGATATAGGTTATGCTATGCATGATAACAAGTCAACCTGTGATGATCTGTCTTCTAATACCACAAGATGATGTAGGGATTTTTCATACCATCAAAACATGGAGGGAAGACTGAGCAGGTTTTGATCCCTGGTGATATTAAAGACCCCATGCAGATGGTCATCTGTAACTACACTGAAACCGACCATTATCACCAGCAATTATTCTTGTAGACTTTTGCTACTAGTTGCCTCAATTCAACCATCATTTGTCTACCAACCAACTAAGTATAATGAAAAGTGATCCAAGTTTGAACAATCTCCAACACAGCTAATAAAAACAAACCACACCAATAAGTGTCATCACGGATGGTTTTCTGAACCTGTCTTTTGCTACGAAACCAACTTGTAGCACGAACAACACCCAGGCATTGACAATAATAAGCACCATATTGAATGGATGGTGAACCTTATCTCTTCACAGTGATAAAAAGCAAATTCAATCAATGTATTTAATGCAATTCAGGGTCACTGCATTAAATTTTAGAATCAATGATTATGAAGACTACTAAATGGCAGAAAACCATTAAACCCTGCAATAAACAAGACACAGCCTTCTAACGTAACCACATAAATGCTGTCACATGGTGGGTTTCAGATATATTATGCCTCATATTTCGAACAGTTTTCTTCATATATTCTACGTTTGGATTTTAACAATATGCAGAAGAAGCTCAACTTGGAGTTACAAATGACTTTATAAGAAGCTCCCGCGTCCCATATGGATTTTAATCACCTATACCAAGAAAACAAAGCAGACATTCTCGCTCTACGTCACTTTCGATATTAGTTGTAATGTCTTCACGTCAGCTCTGGTTAGCTCGTGTTGTTTGGGGGTCTGGTGAGTCACATCCGGCTGTCAGTGGGCTGAGCGTTAGCTCGCCCGCCGCTTGCTGATGCCAGGCAGCAGAGTGTGAAGGCAATTTCATCAAAACAGTGTTTCTGTTTAGTGTCTCACTGCAAACATAACCTTATAGGATGTAGTCGGAAACACGTATTACAAGAACCATGTTTTTTTCAAAATGCTGTTAGGCTGGCACACGTATGAGATGCAAATTTTACATTTTGTTTTCCTTTGAGGGTTGTTTCCTTCATCATGTATAGCCTATTGGATTATTTTCATAGGGACGACTTTTAAATGGTGATACAGTAACATGATACCAACAGTTCAGGACACTAAAATGCAGAATTTTAAGAGCTTTAACTATTAAAAAATGTTTTCCAATATGTTATAAAAGCTTTAAAAACTGTTTTTCAGCATAATAGTCTCCTCTCAAAATGCTGCTGAAGCTCCTTACTTAATCTGGCTGTTCAGACATGATGTATTCTTTATTTAAAAAAGTAGTATTTAAACCCTCTAAAAGCCACTTTAATCCGCAAGAACTATAAACTTTTTTTTGTGTTGCTATTATTCTGCATTCTTGAGTTGTTCTTTTTTGTAGAATGGACATCAGACATGCATTGTTGCTCGTTAACTGTGTTTTCTTCATATTTTAGGTTACATAACACTCCTGAGTCAGCCCATGTTCTTCAAAGCATGGAAGATTGAGATGGTAAAAATTGTGAGAATGGTGACTGTCTCTCTGGCTCTAAATGTTTTAATTTCCAAAAGAATGAGTGACTGAATGTCCACACAGTGTGGGCAACACCTTTAAAATCACACTCCTACATAATAGCGTCTCAGTCGATCATCTCAGGATCTGCGTGAACTTCACAGATTGAGTTTAATAAAACAAGACTTGGTGCAATTGCTGCACTGATTCAAGAAACACCAAACTTGCATGTCAGCAACTTTAAAATCATTGTCTTCATTGGCAAAGATCTTTAAAGGTACAAGACGTATGATTCATGTAATGCCACTGTTGAGCATTAAGGAGTAAAGATGGGTCACCGAGCTGCCTGGCATTTTCTTTTTCCATGTGTGTCCATTCTTGTGTTAACTGTTCTATCTGCTTATGGTCACTGCTTCTTCCTTTGTTTGGTTGTTACTTTGAACTACACCAGTCATGTGCAACCTTACTGAGCAACATTGTTCACTAATTTAACTCACTACACTTTTGGCATTTTTAGCTTTGTTTTAAAGAGCAATTGAAAAAAAAAATGCCTGACTCATTTTTACACATGGCCTGCAGATGTCTCATTTTTACACATGGCCTGCAGATGTCTCATTTAATCCAGGACATTATCACTGATAACTGGAATGGCAGGCCAGGCGATTTGTATCAGACACATATCAGCACATCAAGTAAGCACCACATGTTCTCTGCAGCGCTCCTCCAATAGTTTACTTTTCCTGTTCTCTTACTAAGAATGGCAAATTACGACAAAATGAACTGCTCACAACAGCAACTCAGTTTTTGTCATTTATGTGAAACAATGTAGATTTCAAATGGTCACAACCATTACAACTTTACATTTTAGCCATTAAAATTAAGACAATCACTTAGAGATGAAGCTTTTGTAGCTTTTTCTTACCGGGTTAGCCATTTGTGCATTTATATCTGTTTTAGACGTTTTCAGCTACTTAAGCCAATTAAATATTTGTCTCCTTGAGCTGTGAGATAAGAGTTTCATCAATGCAACTACATTTTAAAAAGCCATGTAGTTTATTATTGACATCTTAACTTCTTAACTATTATTCTCTTGCAAACTTGATAAATAATTTGGTTTATCTTTTTTCTCTTTTTTCCTCAAAGGACAACATATTTCACGTTATAATGGGTTATATCTAATGATCTGCAGCATTGTTTTTTTTTACAGCAATTACTTGTTCTATATTTGCAGTGTGCGTTGAGCATGAAGTAAACCTACAAAGGACAAATGCTTCTGGCTTCCCCAAACATGAACGCAGCACCTCTTGGTGTGACTAAGGGTGTAATGTATGCCATTGATATATCAAGCCTACCTCCCGTCACAAGCCCATTATTAATGGCTTGTGGCAGCGTTACAGCAGAGCGACAGAGGGCATGGCGTGGGCACACTGCCAGTATGCTGCTTGTTTTCTCTGCAGTCACAAACGACAACGTCACCGTGACTAACAGAAGGGGAAAAGTGGCTAATGGGAGAGCAGATGAAATGCTACATTCCTTCATGGATAAAACATGATATGCGTTATTTATAGGTCAGCCCACACACTTTTCTCATCTGTTAAATCAAGTGAAAACAAAGATTCTATGAGAGACAGTACTGTTAGGGAAACCCAAGAAAAGTAGTTGGAAAATACAAACAGTCAGAAGACAAACATTTTTCATCCCAGCCCCTCATATACACTGTCTTAGAGCTGCAGTGAAAGTCCTGGAGTGGCCCACGTTTGTAAAACGTTTGATTGGACGTGACATTACTCTAATTGGGGGCTAATTGGGGTTGGGCTCGTTTTGCAACACTGGCAAAATACTGACTTGACTGATGTGAATGTGAGTTCATGTATGATACCTGCTTCTTTCCGTTATATTTTTTTTTTTCTTGGAATTATTTCAACCCATAAAACACCACATTGTAAATCAAATGCAAAAGGTTTTGTGGTCGAGCCATCCAATCTGCTGCTGAATTATTTTTATGACGGGGGATAAAATGTATTTCCCCCTCACAGTGATTAAAGTCACTTCGTCAGCAGACCGGCCATTACTAATTAAATAATTGTATTTAAAGATCCACTTCAAGCTGTGGTGCCAGGTCTCATGCATTAAGATTGAAACTGACATGACCAACACTGACATTGAAGGGGAAGTTTAATCAGGAATTTTATTTTCTTAAGGTGGAATCCATAGGCAATGAGAATTTCAGGAATCACAGTAATTCGAAGCTTTCACTTTGGAAGTATAAGATTGTAGGTGGCTCCAAATATATTAAATTAAAAATTGTTCATTACAGTAGGCCACCTTCACTCTCACAACAAACACCATTTATGTTCTTCTTCACAATATCGATTATTCTTCTTTGACAGCATTCTGTCCTTAAAACATAGTAGCTGCATACCCAATATCAGTTGAAATGTTAACCCAGACTTCAACTGATCCTATGGGTTTGATATTTTGATCTTAATGCACTTCCTGGCTCAGTTCTCCCCATTTGATAAAGTTTGGACAGGCAGCAAAAGTAGTCAAAAAATATCCCTCCAATAGCTGCTTTACAAATGTCATACCTGTAATTGTGTTATCAATTCAGTTCAAAATACAAGGGACTTGTATTATAAATAAATTAAATGCTAAATAAATTAGTTTTAAACTCATTCATTTCTGTTTATACCCTTGCCTGTTTTCTGTACCTTGTTTTGGATTACCCCCTCCATAATTCAGTGACCTGCCTCAACCCCGTCTGGCTAAGAATAAACCACTTAAACCTCGCCTGTGCCGTTCACTTCTGTCCTCTTCATATCTCAACAGAAGAATTTCAAAAGTCAACGAGGTGAACTCACTAATCTATTTTTCTGCACATGCTTTTTTTTTTTTTTTTTTATGCTTCTGATATGACAAACCGGACAATATAGAAAAAGCACAACAAAAAAACTTGAGGGCGGTGCAAAGCCAAGAAATAAATCCCCATAAAACCACAAATCATTTTACTTTGCTCAGTAACTTTTGGGCCAGTGATCTGACTGGATGACGACAGACTTTCTTCATTCATCATCAATATGCTTTGATCAAACGGTGGAATTAGATCTGTTTTGTTTTGTGTTGAGGTTTTATTCTTTTTCCAGTGTTGTTTCAATCAATAAAATGAACACAATCATACAAGAATGATGGCCTCTCCATGGCTTTTATAACATCTTCATTGTATGACTTCTTACTGCCCTGTCTGGATTGGATTCTTTATATCATCAGCCTGATGGGACTTCAGACTGCAGTGAAAACAGGGACAACAGGAAGCTTTTCAGTTCCTTGAATAGAAGATAAAGATCCCATACTTTTCGTCGAAATACAGGTTTTATGTGCAGTAGGTTCGTTGTGGAATAAGTAAAGTAATGCTTTGTGTGGTTTCACAAACACTTTCACATATGACTTTTACCAAGTACTTAGGAATCCTGTTCAAGCTTAGCATTTTCAGATGAAGGTGTGCTATCTATGGTGATTCTAATAGTTTTACATGAAATATTTCAAATTTTCTAATGCTATTTGGACAGTTTAAAAGTGCAATAAGTAGGAATTGAAAAATGTATTTTACTGCATCGGGTTGTGGCTGCATGTTAGCTCATTGGGTGGCTCTGTTGCCTCACAGTAAAAACGCTGTATGTTTTATCTATCTGTCAACAGGGCCTTTGCATATTAAGTTTGCATGTTCTCTCTGCTTAGATTTGCCCTTTGTTGAGTTTCTCCAGCCCATCGTGGACCCGCTAATTTGGATGACACTTGGGAGTTGCTACAGAAGATGAACCACCGGATTTTGTTTAATGTTTTTGGCACAAACAGGCTGAGTTTGACTTCAGTTATTTTGTTGTTTGCACTTTCAAGTGTCTTTGCTATTCATTCATCAGGGAACTGTTCCCTCTTCCACTCCTGCTGGCCGTCAACACACAAAAAAACATGCTGTATACATACATCTTTAAAACAAAGTTGAAACCCCTGAAAATACTCAGTTAATTTTGATGGAACTAAAATGTGCTAGACACTTAATTCTGGAATTTCTTTACGAATGATGCCTTCAATCATCAGTACCTTTTTTAGCTTGGTTTTGGTTTGGACGAGTTGCTTGGTGTGGGTAGTAGTGATGTCGGGCTCCCAATCTATCTGCTCACAGGGCAGCTCCACCACACCCATGGCAGCTTCTCTCAGGCCCGAGAAGTCTCTGCTGTAGATGGCCAGCTTCAGCGTGCAGGTACGCAGCTCTTCCACGGAGCCCACCGGCAGCACGACGCTCTGACCGTGAAGCTCCGGGCTGAGGCTTCGCCGCCGTGAGGCTGTCTGCTGAGTAGTGGGGCAGAGCGGGGGGAGGCTGGCCCGAACAAATACCCCACTGCGCCTCCTACTGGCCCCAAAGAGCCCCAAGATGTTGACCACCAGAGTGCCAGACGTAGAGGAGAAGACCACTGAGAAGTGCAAGAGAGGAGCTGGCTTGGAAGGGGTGGAGGTGGAGTTGGACCCATACTGCGACAGACCCCTGTCTGGATCCCCTGACATCCCCTGGATCGGAACTCTGGCGGCAGTCAGATTGCTGCTCTCGCTGTAAATAAAACTCTCGCCACTCACGGTGCTGCGTCGACCCATCGCACGACGAGATTTGGACACAAAGCTCAGCTTAGTCAAGGAGGGCAACGAGGCTCTGCCATGACTTGGAGATTTTTTGGACGAGCAGGGAACGGCGGGCGTGCTCAGGCGCCTCATTGGGAAAGAAGACCTGGGAGATTGCACCAACTCGGCCGACCTGGTGGGGCTGGGGTCAAAGGGCAGAGCGGTGAGGTCGTCCTCAGATGGTGAGGAGCTGCTTTTAGGGGAGGGAAAGTCCAACACGTCCCCGTCCAGCTCTTCATACTGCTGCTTGACAGGCTGCGTGCGCGGAGTTGGAGTCAATGTCACCATCACCCTCTCAGCACGATGAGGAGACTGAAAAACTGCCTCCTTGTCCTCTGATGAAACGCTTTTCCGTCTTCGACAGCCAAGAATGCAACCGAGGATCAGACAATAGAAGAAGACAGCCAGACCCACAGCCAGAAGGATCTGCAGGTGAACTGAAGAAGAAAGACGCACTCATCACAAGCTGACGCTGATATCCAGTGTTGTGCCTGAACGAGTTCAATGAACGCTCGTTCATGAACTCGTTCAGGCGAGTTTTGGGCGAGTTTTGGGCGAACGTGAACTGAACGTACTGTATTTCTGGCTGATGAACGTTACTGTGAGCGTGCTCATTCTGGCGTTTGTGAACGGCACTCTCACAGTTTAACCATGCGTTGATGAGTTCATGGGCTCGTTTGCAAGTCGGAAGCCCGACGACCGAGCTGTGGGGCTTCTACAGTAGCGACGTTACATGAGAAATATGATTGAAATATGACTGATAGTCATTAGCGAGCTGGAACACGCATGTGCAGCACACGTCACCGCCGAAGTTTCGGCAGTGCTGCACCCACGTAGTTTGGCCAGGACGATCGGCACAGCCGAACCAAATTTCTTCGGCCAGAAGGAGCTAGGAAATTATTTAATTAACAAAATATGTAATTTTGTTCGGCCAGACTCCGCGCAGTCGAACTATATTTACCTCAGATTGTTTTTGTGTTAGTACAAGAATTATTTCGACACATCTTCTGGACTTTGTTGTTAACAGCATACTGTAGTTCAGAATGGTCCCCTTGAGAATTATACAATTTCAAGTTGTACTTTGTTTGTAAAGCCTGGTATATTTTTTAAAGGACAACTGTCCTTTTTTTTTTTTTTTTTTTTTAATAATTCCTCATTAAAAAAAAGACCATTCAAGCAGCAAGTTTTTCCTCATGTTTCTGAGAACATACTGTAGGGGTGGGAAGCTGCAGCTGGCTACTAGTGTGGACTGAATGGGTGGCAACAATGGGGAAATGCCAATATGCTGAGGGTAATAGCTCGCAGCAACATATTGGAAAAGAAAAAAGAACTATGAACTAGTTCATTTTTGGAACTGTGAATTTAGTTCAAAATTTTTAATTATGAACTATGAACTGAACTAGTTCATTATAAAATTTGTGAACTGAACTTTGAACTAGTTCATGTAGAAATTGAACTTTCCCAACACTGCTGATTTTGGGGTTCCCAAAGAGTACATTTCTGAACAATGGTAGTTGGGAGAGATTTTAAAAAAATCAAGGTGATAAATAACCATGTTTACTCAATTTCCCTTGCAAATGAAGCCAAACAGTTTTCTAAATCATTATCTTGCTTTATCTGCACTCTACATCCTTAAATGGATTAAAAAGGAAATGTTATAATCGTAATTGCATAAGTGGTATTGTTACAGTTGCTGTGTTGATGCTCGACAGGAGCTGTGCACATGCAAAGCATCGATCTTGGTTTCTGAATTAAATATTGTATATTAAATACAGGTGTTTGTTTTTATCATTCAAGCTTCTTGGCTATTATGGTTTTCTGCTTATCTGCTTCAAGACCCTTTTGTGAATTCATTTGTGGTCTCTATATCGAACATGAAACCTTTAAAGAAAAGGCACCAATTGTCTGTTTTAATGATGGTAAAGTAAAACAATCCACAATAAATCAAGCCATCAATTTGTCGTTTAACATTTCCAATGGTCACCATAGGATAAATAGTGGCTATACTTGAGAAATGGCTAAATAACAACAAAAAAATGCATTTTAATTTGTAACTATCATCATTGAAAACAATTTTGTAAACATGTTGCTTACATTTAAAAAAAAAAAAAAACAACATATTCCTTAAAGCTAGGACACAAAAAAATCCCACAATATTACAATAGACAATTAAAGCCATTTGTGAAAAAGCTGAATTTGTTGTGATATGATGAGGATATATAGGGCTGACTCATGCATCGGAGGATGAGAGGATGAAAAGTGGTAAGCTTCTGCCTATGATCACTGTGTGATCATCAATAAGCAACGAGGGAAAGCAAACCCCTGGAATAGTAGAAGTTTTTATTTATTATATTCTATTTAGCTTCCCCTCTTTTTACAAAGGTCGCCACAGCAAGTCATTGCAACTTACATTGTAAATCTACACTGTAAGTCGGATGCCCTTCCTGTTTTATGCAGTTCTCTCACATCCAAAGTCAATAAAGGTTTCGTCAAGCACCAACTCTAAAATATTGTTCATTTTGAACTTGTTGTACCAGTCTCTCTGCAATATATTTCCCAGAGAGGGAGAAAGAGAGAAAGAGAGAGAGAGAGAGAGAGAGAGAGAGAG
>OMNM01003038.1:0-10313 GCA_900302745.1 Parablennius parvicornis | reverse complement strand
CCGGTACGGCATGTTTCCAGCCCGTCTCGAACAGTGCGGCCGTTGTGCATGTGGTCGCAGCATTGTGTGGGGACATGCATGCAGCCGGTAATCACACTGGATCACATTCATTGCAGAAGGGGATGGTTACAGACCGTCGCTCAGCAAAGTGTTGTGGCGAGAAAATGTGTCACTGCGGTAAATCCGCCCCCCAAAAATAGAGGACCAAATCAAGTTGCGGCACTTCTGATGAATTATTTCCATTTTCTTTCTGCACAATTTAATGCCATGTCAATCATCTGTATTTAATTTCATTCATCATAAGGTGTTAGCTGACATGATATCAGTTGCATAAATTCCTTCATATTGCGGTGACTCACCTACAAACCACATTTCCTCAGGGAAAATAATGAAGTTTGAATTATAACTTTCTTTTTCAAGTGGGCTTCCTGTGGCTGAAGTAACCACAAACACTAACCGAATCTTAAAAAAAGCTTTTTGGGAGAGGAACAGAAATCCTGCACAAGTAGTGTGCGTATTAAGAAGCAACTGGAGGAATTACAGAGGTTCCCTACAGACAAGACTCTACCGTGCACTGATCTTTTTCTTTAAAGAAAGAGAAAAAGTAGCTGTGCTGTACGGCACTGTTGTGTTGGCAGTGTAATAGATCACTCCTCTTTCAGACTTTTCCAATATCCAAGGGTTGTGTTGTTCTCAGAAAGCTTTCTGAGCTCATTCTGTGCCACACTGAGGGATGTTTAACTGCATCAGAAATTCCCCAATACCCCCATTTTTTTTTTTTTTTTTTTTTGCACTTTAAGCTCTTGTGGATTGGGTCCAACTCCCAGAACTGGAAAATCCTCCAATGCACAAAGTGTTACGGAGCAGAGAAAGTAGTTGTTTCCTTCCTTGTCTCAGTAGGTTCCACTATTGATCTCTCTCAGCGGGGGTCGGCATCACACAGGTTGTAACCTTAGCTCAAGCAGATGGAGGTGAAGCTCTGGTTCCGCAACACACGGACTGTTAATGCTAAAAACTCATGACATCCCTTCCACCTATTAAACGGTTACATTTACATAGCTGTGCACACACAGAGTGGCAAGGAGTAGCTCTGTCACTTCTTTTGCTCAGTTCTTGACACGATTTCATTTGACTCCAGTGACTCAGCCAAGAACATGATGTCTTTAGCCTGAAGTGTGTGTTTGTGTGTCAGTGTGTGGATGACCAGCGATGGCCTCTTTGTGCAGTGTTCATCAGTCACAGCTTTGTTGAGTGAGCTTATAGACTTGCTCACTGGTGGTTTGCCACTCCACATTATGCAGCAATTTGTAAGAGGAAACAAGACCCGGTACAGATGTGAACTAGATTATCAATTAAAGCTTACTTTATTTTTCTAATTAAAAATATTTTGTCCAAAAAAATTCGGAAACTATGCATCAGTTCTTTCTTTTGATTATCCTGTTTGCTATTGTGCTGCTTTAAGTTTAAGATATATGGTTACTCCGACTATCACAGTAGAGGGATGTACTGATGCCCATATGCTAACATTAAAATAATCACAAAAACAATTCATTTTAAACTTGAAACGATCCCAAACAAACTTTTTTCTCCTCTGGGTTCTCAAAAAGAAAAAAAAAAAATCTGTCCACATGTCACTGTGAACACGAGGCTTAAGAGCATGTAGTACATATGCCAGGCCTTTAGGGGCGCTGTGACTCACTAATTACACCACAATACAGAAGAAGACACCGAGCACATAAAAATTTACAAGTAGACTCATAGACTTCTACATCACTTTGAGTTATATATGTCTATGAGCCCTGCTCCTCCTCCAACTAGCGTCAGTAGCTTCTGGCGCTCGGAGCAATTAGTCGTGGTCATTAGATGACATCACGGACCACGGTCGGGGCGGGGGGCAATTATGCCATATTTTTCCCCACAGAAGATCGTCTTTGCCGTCCACACGTGAAAGCCGAGCCGGGGTTTTCGAATTTCCCGCTCTGGGACCCGTGTTAAAAAAATAACATGTTTTCGGGCTCCTTAGACGCCGCCTAATGTGGCTGATTGGCCAAAAATGGTGCATTTACGTGATTCGGCGTTCTTGTGTGTACGGCCTTTCAGGTTCATTCAGATGTGCAGGACAATCACATTTCCATAGATAATAAGTAAATGTTTTCACACTATCATGCTAAACCAAAGTGAAAATGGTCTTTGTGTCTCCTAAGCTCTTTATATATACGACTCCTGCTATTGTCCTGCTGACTCCTACTCGTTAAATGCATTTCAGTGCTTCACCAGCTTCTCAGTGGCCTTGGCTCTGTTATGCTACAACAAAGTTTCTCATCTCATCAACTCCACATTACTCTCTGTTTCCTTGATGTCCAGACTTACAACCCCTTTCTAAAACATTGACACATATCAAAGTGTTGCTCTGTTCAGCTAAACATTCTCACTTGCCTCAAACGACTGCACAGGTACCTTTGTATTACTCAGCACTTTGATGTAAAATGCAGTGGTATTTCACCTTATATGCAGAGGCACTGCAGAAGAAATAATGAGATCCGTGTAGCCTGAGGAAATGCAGAGATTCCAGGTCTCCCTAAAACCTTTTTTTTTTTTTTTTTGCCATGCTGCCATCCCTTTCTCGCTTTGCTCTTTTTTATTTTCTAGACAGTCTTTTCACCTTTAATATGTATAGCTTTTCTGATCACATCACGGCATGAGTGAGAATTTATTCATGACTGTTTGCAGCAGGTTGAACTTCTTTATCTTTGAAAGACAGCTTGCCGTGCTTTAATTTAGTAGTTGCTAAATGAAAGGTTATTTTCATGTTTTTCTTTTTGTAAATGTGTTAAATGTTATATATAATGGAGGTAGATGAGCGGACATTGCAGCTGTTGCGGTATCGTGTTTGTCATTAGATGTTGCAGCAAAGTCATTTTCCTGGTGGTTGAAGGGGGATGACCTGGGGTGGCTAAGCTAAGATAATCTGTTTACATATGGAGGCGGGGCAGGAAGCAAGGCAGTGTCCTGCCAAAGGTCGGGACCCACTACTGCTCCACTCATGTAGGGGGAGACGCTCAGACAGGTGTCTCTACACCCCACAGGTGACCTCGACACGCCTTTTCACTCTCCTGCATACCAGATTTGCTGATTTAGTCCCATCGTCTCCCAAAGGCGCGTTAATGCTTCAGTATAACAATGTTTCTTCTTGGAGTTTCTTTAAAACTGAAGGTGACCCCATGAGAATTGCACCCGTGTAGCTGGAATCACTTAAAATAAGCTTGGTAATGTGAAAATGGGTGTTTTACAGAAGGACAGACACACATCCAAAAATGTCTTTCAGATCTTTGCCAGTTTGTAATTTCGGTTGTAGTGCACACACATTTGCATAGCTTGGAGTGGATTATAATGCCTTCCTTCCTTTACTTGGAGTCTTTGAATAAATGACTTATATATTATCACCATTGCTTTTTTAATGGGTCTTTACTCTGTTTCATTACGAGTTCTATCAGTGTAGGCATGAATATTGTTGTCCTAAATGCAACTATCTTTATATACTCTGCAATAACTTAAGTCTGCCACCATTTAACAACGGAGGCAAATTAAATTTTGTTTATGCTTCCGGGTGGATGATTAAGTGGAACAGTGTCTGAAGCGTTTACTACACGGCTCGTGTGGTGATTTAATTACAGGAGACTGTTTTCACGTGGAGGGTATTGCGCTGTCAGAATACGTGGTCTGAGCAATTTTCGACTGCGAAAAACCTGCACCGTCTTATCAGCAAAAGTCTTGGGTCCCATGGAGTTCCAATAGCAATGCAGCATCTCTGGCAGTGCCACACAAATACAAGAGTTACTTTGTTCATTCTAGTTTTCATGTGCATTTTCTTACAGTTTCTATACAACTCTTTTTAGATATTTTTTTTTTGTCAATGCAGAAGTGATGTGAAAATATAGAGAAAACACACTTCATAGGCATATGAATGGACAACCCAAAGTGTGGAAAATATTGTCACAGGTGTCTTTCTTGGAATTTATTTCGAGCCTTTTGAGAAGCTCATCTCTCAAGTGATCAATGAGAGAATAGATTTACTGATTTACTGCTTGTGTAAAGGGCGAGTACTGATGCGGGTACTTATTAAATGCCATCACGCCTAATTCATATTCCATACACAAAGGATATGTGGAGGCTATGCATTTCCGTGAAGCACCTTCAACAGCTTTGAAGGCTCCAGTATACAACGGCCTCTGCAGTACTCATGTGTGGCTATGTAACTTCGCTGGTGTGTAAACCCTGAAATTCTTGAGCTTGTGGAATGTAGCAGGGCTCAGAGTAACACCATTCATCAGCAGGATGAATGGCGTTATGCAATACTCGCCGGGTTGTATCGGGAAGTTTTTACGAGTACAAATACTCGGTGCAGTATCGGACCTGATACTGGTATCAGTGCATCCCTACTCTGAAGTATGAACCCCTCATTTCAATGTCATTTTGTTTTTGTACCCTCGTATCAGCATGTTTTGAGGTTGTTTGTCTAATTTTGTGAATTGTGATATCAACAGAAGTCTTTAAACATTGGTTACTATTATGAAGTTCAAGGACTCTGTCTCTTTCTTTCACTTTGTCGGAAGAATCCTTCTAGTAAAAATCTTCCTTTCCTAATTCTTGCCTTTTTTTTTTTTTTGCAGAAAATATACAAAACTGGCAATTTGAGGAACATATTCCATTCAGAGTTGTATCAACCTCCAGTGCCCCATTGCTCAGTCTGAGTGTTTTCTAATTATGACAGCATTTCAGCAGTGGGGAATGGATTAGTTACATTAGCATGCCAGTATGCTGCAGAGTCATGATGGTAATGACGTTAGGGGCTATCTGCCGCTGCAGGCTGACTCGCTGGAACTGGCTCTCTATCACCGAAGACACAGTGGGTTGCAGAACACAGCGACACAGATCTGGACGACAATGACGAGAGACAAGGAGACAACGCGCGTCTCGGGCCGCCTGCGATTTAAACTACAGTCTTCCTCTTCTGCATCCTCGCTCGCCCCTCCTACCCCCGGCTCCTGACCTTATTAATAGCTGCCTCTCTCCTGTATGACTCCGTGATGTAGAATCAAATAAGCACAGCTCCCTGCTTTATTTATTTATTTATTCTGGGGGGGCATCACACACTGACACAGGCGTATGCTAGCAAAACCTACAATTACTCATCAATGCAGACATCTGAGTACTTTTGTAGTTGTGTGCACACGTCACGTGAGGTAACAAGTTCTTCACACGAAGAACAGATAAGCAGGGAGCGGGGATGTTTTCGGGCAACGCATTTGCAATTCCTTTGGTTTTTTTCGAGTCGTGCGAGCAGCTGAAGGGGACGCTTGGCTTTCCTCTTTTCTGCTCCGTCTTCCTGATGGGAAGCGGTGCTCTCTCTTTATGTAACCTCGGCCCTCTGCTGTTGTGCCTTTCGGTCGAGAGGATCTTCGACCTCAGAGAACCCTCTGCAATCTGTCTAATTCAGGGTCATTTCTCACAGCTGGTTGAGTCCTTATGGCATGATGTTGGTACTATAACGCTTCGAATCCCTCAGGATAATGAATTTCCACCTCTGTGTGAATGGGATTGAATTGAATGGACTGATTCAGGCTCACATTTGGGTTGAGGAAGATGATTTAATTGTTTCAAATTAGGTGGAATTGTTTAGAACCTCATTATGGTTTGACATTTAGAAATATTAAAAGTCAAACTACATCTTTCCCATCAGCATTCATTGGGAACACATCTGTGAATTAAATATTTCTATCAGATGGCAGTATTTCTGCAGAGTTTAGCAGCCTTGACTCTCAGTCTCTTGTAATCTCTTTCTGATTGTAGGTGCATGCTACAGAGGTTCACACTCGACCCAAAGGTTGAATTCAGTCGAGAAGTTCACTCTTGTACCTGCTTTTACCCACCTTTTTGAAATCCCTAAGACACAGTTTTCGAAATCTGCTGAAAAACGTCAACAGCCTTTCATTTTAAGGTCAACACAAATATCATCTCTGTAGTTATCCGACTATGTGTCACTCATTGCCTTAAAGTAACTTGTTCCAAAATGGTAAATAGCCCCTGAGTTAACTTGTCAACTCATGTTAAAACTCAAATTCCATGATATTATTGAAACTTGATGAAATTCAAGATGAATCACATGGACTCTTGTTTGAACACCTCTGTCCTGGACCATTGATCATATCCAGAAGATTCACACTCCATCAGAAATCAGATAAATATAGCCCTCCATTCGTATTACTAGTTATTTCATTAGACATTGGGACTTCCATTATGGCAAAATCACAAACAAGATTTACACAACGTTTGTAACAAGAGTTTTTAAATACCGTCAAACAGAAGATCTCAATCATTGGGGTTTTTTTATTTGTTTTTTGGGACAATTCTACTATAAAAAAAAAAAAAAATGATTGCCAGCGTACTATGAATGAGGGTTGAGTTATTTGCACCTAATGTGCAACATCTGGATTATTCTAATGCAGCATTGTTATAACTTTTTACAGGGGTAGCAGATCAAATGCAACAACTCGGGAGTCCGACCTCCAAGTAAAACCCACTTATTTACAGTCGTCAAAGAAGTTGAACCACAGTGACTCATCGTGAATTAGATGAAAGGCTGTGGACCCATGCAAACGTCTTGAAGCAAATCGTCAGCCAAGTAGCTCTTTCAGAAAAGGCTCTACTAATAAACAAAGACACATTTCTCTAAATAAATCGATCAAGACAGCAGGCGGGCATCTCAATGGCCACATGTCAAGAACATTTGTCCCAGACAGGTAAATAAAAGCGAGAGCAAAACAAAAAAAAAGCTCCCTTCCAGAGTTGTTAGGGGATGCAACATGTATTTTTAGATGTGTTGTCTACACCTGTGTACTTATTTGAATATGCAGCTTTTTTAATTTGATCTTATTTGTATATTTCTATTCAAGGTTTAAGCATTGTGTGGCCTTTCTTTGTCCATGTCCCATTTTTGTGAAAAACAGCATTCCAGAAAGCTGATACTACTCATAAACATCAAACATTTCCTTGCCTAGATAATTGAAAAAGCAGAAAAGATGAGTCTTTCCTAGGGTTTAGCACTAAACTATAAATAGATGATCCTGCCAGCAGGTGCACATGCTTCATTATAACATCTCCACCAGGACTACCAGAACTGCATTAATATCTGATTTCCACAAATGCCATTCAGCCACAAAACGTAATGGCGTCTGAGTAAATGAATACGTACGTTTGGAGGCGGGCAGGAAGGAGAGGAAAGTGCAGATGAGATGGGACGAGACAAAAAGAGAACAGAGGAAACTAAAAGCGGAGCCCTCCTCTCCTCTTCTCCCTCCCTCCCTCTTCGCTCTCATACATGTGTTTTGCCTCAGTTGCACAAAGACGAAGTCTCGGGTGGGTTTGTTTTGACACAAATGAATTCAGAATCAACAAAAGCTTTAGGTTGTTCTCTAAGGATGCACGGCTGTGGATATGGCAGACAGGTTTTTGTCTTCCTCTTATGGACGACATCTTCCGCTGGCAGAAACAAACTGTGTGCCACTAAAAGAAAAAAAAAAAAACCCAAAACAAACCCACCATGTCTGATATTGTTCTATAAAGCATAAATAGATGGAGGTACATTTTGCAACAAATGATTCCATTCCAGCAATGTCCCGTCTTGAAAACATTTCTTTAAGGGTCACATCTCAACTATATAGTGCTGACATGGCAGCGGCTTTAAATCTTATTGTGCTCTCAAATGCTACAAACAATAAAAGGAAAAGGCCACAGTGGGACGTTGCTGTGAAAGCCACAAAAGATCTGCAGAGTGTGTGAAATGTGGTGAAAACCATTGATATCTCTGAGCCGCAGTAATCACCAGGCGCATTATTAAAACCTGCCCCGCCTAATTTCCACTAATCTGGCCTGAATTGGCCAGGTACACATGGGAATTGATTTGTGGAAGCCGTGAATTGCAATGCTAATGGCGAAGCTTGGAGGGGGCTTCTCTCCCAGATAAAGGCAAATTTAATGGAGATATTTCACATGGAATCATTTATCAGGTACTGACAGGCAGGCGGTGAGACTTCCACCTCCAAAAGAATAACAACCCACCACATGTACTTTGATTGGCGTGGTCTGTTTTCATCAGTTCATAATCCACAGTGACACAACTTTTATCTGCCCGCAGCAGATTAACTCGACTGGGTTTGTTGTGAAATTAGATGAAAAATGAAAAGGTGGAGGGGAAAAAAAAAACGAAGAAAGGCAGAGCATGTTTATATCACAGAGCATCAGATCTCATTTTTGGCACTACTGAACCGTGACTGCGGACAGACAAAAAAAGGATTTTTTTTTTTTTTTTTCCAAATGCTGGAGAGGCTATGTCTGAAGCGAGTCATAGATCATAGATAAACCTGACAGTTTAATACAAATGTGAAGGTTTTTGCACAGTGAGAGGAAGGGATATGCGGCACGCATACGTTTACATTGACATTATGGCATTATGAATAATGCAAGTTTTCATACATTCAAGGTTAACAAGCTCATGCTACATCATCCTCTGTAATCTAAAAATGGTTATGGATGTTGCGTTGGTCCCTGATTGGCTCATATCATATAATGTATAGAACCTTCCTGACTGCTGTCTTATAACAGCTATCATGCACGTGTCGCGTTAAATAATCTTCAAATGTGTAGGACATCTTTGATCCGTTGGATCACAGCTTGAGAAAAGGCACGAGATTAAGGTAACATGCACAAATACAAATTTTCTGTTCTACTATTAAAACTTGCTAAGTAGTGTGGGAACACTGTTTGCAAAACACCAGACATCCTCTATTTTCTAAGGCCAAACCAACTGTTGGCACCAAACTGGTCTCCTTTGACAGAAAATGTTCCTAATGTTTATTTTCTTGCTCAGACCATTAAGAATGTAGACTCACAAATGTGTATGCAGTTATACAGTGTTCACATTTTGTTTTTCTTTCACGGTGCAGTTTGTTGTTTGTGGTCATTTTGTTTGATTTTTGTGCATGTGAGGTTAATTGGTGACCAGATGGTTTTCCACCTGGAAAGCGAAACGGTATTTGAACACTGAAGCAAGGTGCACGGATGGACGTTTGTCAAATATGAACGTGAGCTGACTGGAAACTGTAAGTTTTGAATACAGGAAGAAGGTGCTCATTTGGACATCATGACTCAAACATTTCTATAATCCAATAATCAAACCGTCAGTTAGGTAGTGGCGAAGCACCTCAGTGGCTTAAAGCACGGTTTCAACATTGCTAATCAATTGCAGTTTTGATTTTAAATGATCACAATTTTTTTGAATTTATCGTGATTCATTTCACGTTTAAATTAATGAATTTACAAGTTCTTATCAATCATGATGTTGGCAGCCACCCTTGTGTTTCTTTTTTTTTTAAATGGGTTTTTCTCAACTGTTCTGGATTAGTCAGCATGTGTAGCCTTTATTATAGAAAGCTTCAATATCAGAGGAAGAAAGTGGTGGCGCGTCGGTAAGCAGGAATAAAGCCACGATTGAGAGAATAAGGTCAGTCTGACTTTTTGATTTGCAAAGTAATGGTTCAGCCTTTCTTTTATAAAAAAAAAAAAACATTTTTGGAAGTATTTCACCCTCTTACGCCATTGAGATTTGGAAAACTTTATCTGTGGAATCATTTCAGTTTGGTGGTACTTTTCAGGCAGCGATAATAGAATTCGTCATGGAGCAATGACAGCTGCTCAACGTGTTCATGATGGGTTACACTGAGTTGTTGGCACAATTTCTATCATGTCAAAAACTAAAAGAGCTTCAGCATTCACTGTGGCCTTCGTGGCTTTATCGTGATGTGTTGGGACGTCTTTAGAAAAGAAGCAAAGATTTACAGCAAATCTATTCACGAAAAAGCTCTACTGTAGCTCAACAGTGGAGCTTAACTGCAACATTTTAGAAATATAATAAACTGGCCTATTAGGCTATAATATATCGGAAAACAAGCCAAAGTTAAGCAAACAAATGTACCTGACCTGAATAGAATAACCGATTAAACATTTAAATTAAGATATATGAGAAGCCTCAGGTCCACTTCAAACAGCGTGAGAGCCGACGCAGCATGTAGCCTCTCTTTATCTCATCAGGAAGTGCAGCTTTGGGGTACAGAGTGCAAAGGTTAGATTACAGTCGGACTTGAATATAGACTGCAGGCGGCCCGAGGAGGTCTTTTTGTTGTCCTCGTCGTGACCTCACCTGACCGGAGCTGCCACCTCCCCCTTTGTTCATCTCATCTTGCCTGCTAATACTGCTC
>OMNM01003034.1:0-10279 GCA_900302745.1 Parablennius parvicornis | reverse complement strand
AGTACATCTCCCCCTCCTCCGCTGGCCCTCGGGCGTCCTCTGGGGGTGAAATAATGGTGTGATGGTTTGCTCATTGTCAGGACTAGGTCAGGCAACAGGAGTGTTTTCACAAAGCAGACATCTGCTGTGCTCTGCTGCCCTTTTCAGCAGTGACGTAATGTCCTGTGGCAAGTCTCATCCATACAGACCTGGCAGATTGGCATACAGGAGAGATCAGAGATTGTGGGGGCGGAGACTGAATGAGAGGCTTATGTTTGGATGGATAGAAATGGGGAAAAAAAACAACCCAAAATATTTATTTTCGCTACGTTCTCCGGAAAATCGTAACATTAATGCTGTTTGCTTCAGGTGAGCATTAAAAGCACATCAGCTGCCAGTAAACAAAACCTGTATCATTTCAAATATATAATGGAGCGCACTTTTTCTTGGATTCTAGCACATGGCAAGAATTTATTCTTCCTTGAACTTCTTGTTTCCTATTCAATTATGCGTTTTCTTGAGGTTTGCTTGACAAGTGCGAAGTCTGAAGCCATCATGCAGTTTATATGTAGTACAAGTTATTCTGTAACTGCTGATGGTCACTTTAAACTCTGAATATACTGTAATTACAAACAAAATCGGTCACTACATTCTATATTTTGAAATGCTGAAGGTTATGATCTGGCATTGAAAAAATCGCTTAAATTAAACTCTGGACCTCAGCCTTTCACTGTATGAATATGCAAGTCATCCCTCCAGTTATCTGCACTCAAGCAACCTGAATTCATCCAGTATTGGCACATTGGTATATCAAGCCACATGCGTTCAGGATTTTTACAGGACAAACAGCACTTTATTGGAAGTAGAGAAGGTGTTTCTTTGTTGTATGTAAAGAGTGCAAACAATTCAAAATCAAGAAACGAAATATAATGTGTACTTGTAATTTTTCATACCATTCTGTGTACTGTGTGTTATTAAGTCTATAACATTCTATAAGTTCTCCAGTAGTCACAGACTCTAGAGTTCCTTTTAACCAGTTCACTAGTATATTAGCCAATAACATGCGCTTGACAAAAAGAGCAAAAGCAACGGACGTGGTGCACGAGTTTGCCCTTTAGCCTCGAGGGTTGCTGGTTTATTGTCCACACTGGAGTCTGATGTGAGAAAAAGGCCAGCGGTGGGGCAGAATGGGCTCTGGTCCAAAACGATGTGTGATGGTGCAGAACCTTAAGCTCCATTAGCGAGGCTGTGTTTTAACTTTGTATTGAGGTCTGGAATGCATTCATCTGGCCGTCCATCTCTGAGCCCCCACTCTGTCAAGGCTCCCTACGAGCAATCAGCTACTTTGCAAATCAGGGGTCAGTGTTAGTTCAGTGTACGATTGCATGCTTGCGGTTCATGTGTCTGAAGCACGGACTGGTTTGCTCAAGTACCCTAATATTAGGCATGTACTGTAAATGACTTTCTTTTTCCATGTATTGGCATATTTACGGAGCTTAGAGTAGATAATTAAGTATTTGTGGAAAGCTGATTCACCACTTTCTACACTTTTCAGAGTAATTCATTTGAAAACCATTTAACTATTTGTAGCGTCTTCTGTTTGATGTCATTCCACATTTACATGTTTTGGTTTACTTCAAATTCACAACAGCTCTGCCTTAACAAGTAGATGTAACCAGAACTGATATCCATATCAGACATGGCACCCACTGGTAGTGCCACATGGAAATCCTTGTCAGCATCTGTGATTGTCAAACATTCCTTCCTGCATTCGTGTCTGGTACACTCGGGGCATATAAATACTTGATTAATGATAATACAGAGACTTGGGAGATTTGGAGTGCTCCCATCCTTTAGGCAAGGAATAAGACCAAATTAGACACTGGGGAGAGATTATTTCGAAGCATTCCTAAAAAATTCCCTCAAGCTATATTTACCCTGTACTTAGCGTGAAATGCACGACTTACAAATCTTGATCTCTACTTATTGTTTAACAAGCTGGGGGATAGTTGGAAGGTGCCAGAACTGAGTTCTGTTTACACTTTCTGTAGAGCCGATAATGATTTAAGGGCGGATTAGTCTTGAACGTTTCCAACCAGTTATCAATTTTTCCCATTTACGATCTTTCCTGCAACGTAGCATCACAGCAGTGTTAGGAGTATAAAAACTGAAGCGTGACTGTAAGGCTACCACTTTTGGCAGTGAAAGACTAGTAATTATGACTTTTGTACCAATTCCATTTACTTAAGTTTCAATATGCTTGTTACTACTTTTCTCAAACAGTTTGAGAGCCACAAAACTGCTGTCTTGCTCATGCTCCTATTTTTAACTTTAGCATAAGTGACTGATGTTCGTCTGAAGTCTACATGCATTAGTGTGGCTCTTCGAGTTAGTGCTGTTTTGTTGTTGCTTCTTCTCTGTCATTAGTTAATGAATCGGTTTCATGTTCAAGCAAACATTCAGGTCATGAAGCATCTTCCTCCAACTAACTCATGTAACTGTTGAACTTAAGGTGTGAGTCTGTCACTGGCCTGACCTGCACAGTGCTGACAGCTCAGCTAATGTGTCACAGCAACACTATAATAAAATCCCTGTGTGTGTATATGTATATGTGTGTATATGAAAGTAACATACCAATGCATGGAGTACTAATTACCAGTAACTGTTCAGCAGGCAGGACGACTGTCCTAAACCTTAGATAAGTTTAGTGTGAAATTCAGCCAGTCCACTTTGTTAATAGGCAAGACAGGTGGTGTTATGTGCAACCTCCAAAACCTTTGTTTGTCGAAGTGATAGAAGACGATAACAGATGGTTGGAATATGATTCTTGCTGCACACTAATCAACTGTTTGCTTGCCAAAGGAAAGATGTAAAAAACGATTGATGCGACTGTCCAACTCAATGTTCTGTCTTTGTGGGCGTTCAGCATCAAAACTACTGGCCAATGTGACACCTGAGATAAAAAAGTTGTCTTTGTGATATGGCCTTTAGATCGTTCACACTCTGCTCTCAAAGCTTTATGAGGGACTGTGCGTATAATGAGAACAAATAATAGATTGTTTAGGAAATCCCCAGGGGGGAGAAATGGCTATCATGAGACCCGGTTCTGCCATTGTATGGGTGTCCTGGAATGCATGACAATAGGCTTCATAGGCTTTATTTTAAAAGCAGCTCTCCTCTTTTCATCATCCTCTCATCCACTGAGGGTTATTTTAGATTGCCACTGACTAATTGTATTATTCAAAAACCTACCAGGGCATGATTAAAGCAGATTCTTTCCTAATTATGTATTCATTAGATTTTTTTTTTGTCACTGTAGAAGGAAATAATCATGGTAAAATATTTAACCTTCCTCGTTTTTCTCTTCATCTTTATCTTAATTTGGATATGAATAAACAAAGTGTGATTGTATGAGTGCCACATGGTGATCTGTAGCTCTTTGCTTGAACAGCAGCATTAGTTTAGCAGTGAAGCTCCAGGAAAAGGAGCAGGAAATGGTCAACAGTCAAAGCCAAATACCAAATTCAAACCAGCCAGTGCTGCTAAATAAAGTTGCGGATGTCCCACAGATGCATCCCACTTTCCAATAAAGCCACATGCTATTGATTAGGTTAGACGCCATGCAGCCTGGCACGAGAACCATCCCACTGAACTTGTTTCACCCCACTACCTCCAAATCCCTCAACCCAAAAGTATCCTGGAAAATACTGGAGAATAAGTGGGTTATGTTAGCTATGAGGCATGGTGGAGTAATTTAAAGGCTAATGGTTTGTGCCTTTTGTCTCGCAGCTATGCTCTGGCAGATGAGGCCTACCGCTCACTGAGGGACCAGGATAAGGACCAGTGCATTCTGATCACAGGGGAGAGCGGAGCTGGCAAAACTGGTAAGTGCTCCTAACATTGTGATCACTCCAAGTTGATTTGAGTTGATTTTTTTTTTTTTTACAGTTGTAAGTTGTTTTATCTGTAGTCAAAATGGGTTTAGACTGAAGCCAAGGCTTATTTTTGCCTATCCATTAAAAAAAACCATAAATTTACTCGGGACACCATTGATACAAGAGAAATAAAAACAAGAAAAACAACAGTGTGGGTTCATTATTGAGATCTGCTTGAGAAAAACGTATACTTTAAATCTACTGATCTGATCTATTTTGAGCATTAAACTTAAAAATGAAAGGAAAAATATGCCACTTTAAATCAGAACTCAAACCTGCAGCGTCGTAACACGTTTTTCAGTAGTTACCCAACACATCCCTCAAGGCTAAAACACACCGCTTTTTTTAAGCTGGGCTGTTATTGTTGGTAGGGCTTTGTTCAAATTGTAGTCAAAACCTGTTTCTAAAGACCACCTCAAGATAAGAGTTGTTATGTATAAAACCACATAGCAGACTTTCAATCAGATCTACCTTCAAAGGAAGCTTGAAGCTGGTTTTTGTTCAAAGAACAGCATGTTGGTACATGAAACATGACATTTACCTCTGTGGTGACCCATAAATAGAGGTAGACAAATCAAAGTGGAACAGTAACAAACAGATGGGATTCTGATTTATTCTCTCTTCTTAAAATATGTACGATCAACACTTTTTGATGTTCAGTGTTTCATTAGACGAGAGATACTGAAAGAGTTGGGACTACCTTAAACTTGTTTATGCCCGTTCATCGCATTTTGTAAAATAGTGTTCATGTTCTGAAGTCAGATGACATACCGTACAGAAACTCAGAACGAATGGCATTTCCTGTTCTCTGTGTAACACTGTGCCACAGGTAATAACGATACTGAGCGGGCATTACAGGAATAGTGGGAATGCACAATCTAATTAAATAGTGCTCTTCTGTATTGTCCAGACTTATTCAGTCTATTGGTGTATAAACAAGAACAATATGGATGTATTTTTCCATTTTACAGAATATTTGCACAGATCCTGAATATCATGCTCCATAAACTTTCATCTTACTTCCCACACAGTGTTTTAGACTCATCCATTCACTAAATAATTTTGATGTTTTGATTTTAAATTAATCAAGATGTCAGAATGGACTTACAATGCATTAAATTAGTTTTTAGTTGTTTTTTTTGTGTATAGAAATAAAGTTTTTTTTTTACAGGTGACGACAGTACTGATATCAAAACTTTCAAAATGTGACCATTCTAAGCACTTTTCACAGCATTTGCTTTGTGCATCATTGACTGGTGCTCATATAGAAAAATACTTTCCACAGCATTATGGCAGCAAATAACAAATGATGTAAAGCCACACATTAATTGTTGGCAAGAAGCAACAAAAAAAAAACACATTAAGATGATCACCCCTCCATAACTGTAATAATAATTACTCCTTGAGTAAACTGAGAATCCACCCAAAACAAAGCAACAAAGAGGTGTTTGACTGGCCCTGTTGAGGCCAGAATGAGGTTCTTTATTTGGACTCACGCAGCCTCTCATGTGTATTAAAAACCTTGACTTGAAGAAGCCAAAGATAAAGTTGGATTTTTGTAATCTCATAAGCCTCAAAGCTTTGTAGTGAAACAAGTCCATCAAATATACATCCCATCAATATGGGTCATTGACATTCATGTCAGTGTGGGGATTTTCTTGCCCTATATCAGCCAGGAGCTCTTACAAACATTTTTATCAGACATTCTCACTGGGTAGACGCAACAAAATTGTCTGCAAGGGATGACTCATGTTGTTGGTACTCTGAATTCCTGGTTACTACCCAACTTTGGACTCATCATTGTCATTCTGTTTTTCCTGTTGCATCTTAGTTTTGACCAAATTTCACTACATGTACAAATGATATGCGCATGTTCCATGTTGTCCACATGCCAGACTCATCAGCTTTCTGTAACAGCGAGCTCTTCTTTATCCCATTTTGGCAGACGGCACACAACATCACTCCTGGGCCACTGTCATCTCACTGGTCAAGAGCGATGACCCTGATGCCAGCGGGCTTGCCGCACAGCATGTTTCTTGACTAGCTGTTTTTTTTGGTTCTTTTTTTAGCCTGTGTCACATTTCTCATGCAGAACATATTTTTTTGGGGGGGAGAAGCAGCCTTCACTGACAACTCAGCTGTCTGGAAGTCAGCTCTATCTTGAGAAGTGGATGAACAAATTCTATCCAAGTGAAGTTTTTCAAGTGTGTTCCTGTGGTTCCCATTGAAATCAGTTGCTTGGATGATGATAAAGAGATGCAATGCTGGTCATTACCTAGCCTAACAAAGCAGGTTTCTGTAACGGGGCCTCCTCCTCCTTCTCTCTATACCCTCAGACTAATGAATGATCCACACCCTGCCCTGATGAGTGTCAAGGGAGATGATGTAAGGGGGATTTTTACGGGAGAACAGTGAAATGGGTGAGCGTGTCGCACTCGCTCGTCCATCATGTCTTTAAACTAACATTTGTGCCCGTGTGTGTTTCAGAGGCCAGTAAGCTGGTGATGTCATATGTGGCGGCAGTGTGTGGGAAGGGCCAGGAGGTGAATAAGGTCAAGGAACAGCTGCTGCAGTCCAATCCTGTGCTGGAGGGTGAGTGAAGACGTTCACGCTGCGGTCCCAATTTCAGGCCAGCCGGAGTCGTGTGAGCTTGGCGTTGGGAGACTGAATCTGCTAAGCTTCCGTCTGACTGCGTCCCGACGATGCTCAGAAACTATGCAAATTAGATGCAACTTCCACTTCGATTCACATTGAATTTGTGTTTTTTTTTTTCTTTTTTATGTGTTGTACAAATGTAGTGAATATGTCGCACAAACCTGCAGTGAAACTTGTGGCAAAATCCATGCATGTCCCACAACACTCACACAGCAACAATTGAGAATTCTTGACCATATGTATATAGGGTCTCTCTCCACTTCCATTTTCTCATCAGATATGAAGTGAAGCAAGCTCATATGAGATTTGTAGAAGCTTCTGGATGTTTTTGAGGGCCGCAGAGAGTTACCAAAGAAAAAAAAAAACTGCTTTTTAAACTTTTTTACGATTTCAGTTTGCAGTTTCTCACGGTTCATTGAGATAGGTGCTTTAACAGGTTGGCATGTCTGCTTCGTTTCAAGGAAAAATGTGTTTTTCTTTGGTTGAAATACAGAAAACACAATTTACAACCTGACTGATGTGCAATCCACTATTTGCTGGCTAGTTTCTGTATACAGTTTTTCTGATAGTCTTTGATATTTTGGCTCGTTTTCCAAACTCGTGGTACAAAGAAAAGAAAAACACATTTAATTACTTGTCAGTTAGTCGTCTCTCACATAAGTCGCACCACAGATTACTAGATATAACACACTCACACACACTCCCTCTTTATTTTCTCAGCTCCCTCTTCTTACTCACACACACACACACACACACACACACTGACGCTCAGTCATTCCCACAGCTCAGTGCTGGCACAGAAACAGCTGTATTTTAATTGGGGGCAGTGGACAGGAAATGCCCGTGAATGATGAAGCTGTATGCCCGAGTTGTCTCGCTTTGCAGAAAGCCCCACACATCTGTAAGAGTTTAGCTCCTGCCGATCTAATTGCCCCGACACTGAAAAGAGGGAACGGGGGAGCCCAGTTATCCGCGCTAAAGGCAACGTATCTGTCTCACGCCTTTGGTCTCGCTGTGACACTGTGCTTCACTTTGTTTCACAATCTTTGTTGGTTTTACTCTTTGTCACCCTCTACTTCTTTATATTTTTCATTTCTTGCTCCAATTTGTCTTCGTACCCCCTCCTCTCCCGCTGCCGTCCTTCCCCACGTTCCTGGGTCCTCTGGCTGTCGTCGTACCAGATGAGCGGCCCACATGTTCACATTAACTGTAGACTTAAGTGACAATAATCAGCCGTTATCAGCAATTAAACAGTTATGCGAACAGCACTGTGATGCATGAAACGTTAAGAGAATTTTATTGTAGAAATGTAGTCTGAAGCAGATGAAAGGGTCCATGTAGCAGAAACTGCTCCTTTGAAAAGCTTTGCTCGGGTACTTAAAAGCAAGGTCCTCACCGCAGTGGGACATTTGATGCACACATACACATGAAAACCATCTCAAATACTGGGCTTGTGCACTGTGATTGTTATTGTTGATGCAAAAGCAGGGGAACATATTAAAGCACTTGGACTTGAATATGATGTGACATCGAGGTTCAGTCCCTCGTAAGCCCGGAAAGCTCTGGCGCTTTGCTTAATCCATGCAGAATTATGGGGCTTCATCAGTACAAATGGCCTTGACATCCAGACCTCACATGATTGACAGTTAACTAGAGTGAGACGTGTCATCCGGGGATCATCAATATCGTCTTGAGTATTTGTAAACTGACTTTTAATTGGTGAAAAAGAAATGGCTATTGTGAATTATAAATATATTACTCACTGTTTTTGTTTTGGAAATTTATTTGTGTTTTTATTGGGCTTTTTTCCCCCTCCTTTTCAGCTTTTGGAAATGCAAAAACTGTAAGAAATGACAACTCCTCAAGATTCGTAAGTATCCAGTGTTCTATAATGTTTTTCTTTTTAATGAATGCCATTTTTAACCCCACTGCTACTTTCTACTTTTCATTTTGTCCAGAATGAAATTTGTAGGATCCTAACTTTCATTTTAGCCTTTTGAACTTCTATTCAAATATCAAGTCTTACAACTTTGTGGGCAGAAGGTTTTTTTTTTTTCCTACCGCAATTGCACTTCCTCCGAGACACAAGTGTCATTGTTGGATAAAAGTCAAAGCAGCGTTTGTGCTGGCATGATGGTTAAATATTTTCCAGAAAACTGTTGCCTCAGGAAGTATATTTGTATTATTGTGTGTCTTTAGAACGTCAATCCTCTGTGTTCAATCGGCTATGTGTCGCACTGTAAAAACAAACAAATCAATGAAGGCAGCCGTGAATGTGAAGCATTAACATGTGCGACATAAGAAATTTCGAATTCCCATGTACCAGAATTGTAAAATTACAGTAACTGAGGACACACCGACCCCTTCAAATGCAGCAAATACACTCAGTGATAAGTTCCTCATACAACCCCTCTTCAAATAATCAGGACTGACATTTCAGTGTCCGCTGCTGGTGTCGTGGGTGAAGGGCTTATATCATGCGTGTCCTCTCCAGCTTCTCCCAGCTAATTGAAAGACCTTTATTGTTCTGCACTGCTTATCAACCCCCCCACTACCTCTGTTAGTTTACCAAGGCTTGTACACTTGATTGATAACGCCTGCAGGTGTCAAAGATTAAATGATTTTTTTTTTTTTTTTTTAATATCAAGTTTGGAAAAGGCCTTTCCCTACCATTTTTACCATCTCTCTGTCTATTTTCAGCCTCATGTCACCTTAATGCTAATAAGGACAATTCAGCAAACACTTTGCCCCCTTGTGAACCTGTATTGTATACTTTTGTTTTCCTACTCAACCCTCAATATCTCAGACTCGGTAGGGATTTGAGAATGAGGAAGCAGGGGAAAATCTATCACTTATCTCCAACATAGAGATACCATCATAAAGATGATTCACTGTCTGCTTGAGCCTTTGTGTAGACAGACACAAATCTAAAAAATAACTCGATTCCAAGCAGCATGAAAGGAGAAGGGTGTGTTTTGCTTTGTGTTTTTCCCAGGAGTGCACTCTCACACTCCCTGGCTCTGTAATATCTGGGAGGCCTGAGCCAGCAGCAGCCTGCTGCAATTTTCTCCCTCCTGACATGATCACATCAGTTTACTCTTACCTTGCTGCCATGTGTTTTCATTGTTTATTTCACTGTAAAATCTTCAAATAGCCAGTTTATTTTATCTGGCTTTTTCTTGGGAACTACTTCAGTACACCTCTCCCTATGACACAAGACTGAGAAGGTTTCTTTTCTTTTCCTCCAGTATAGCACAGTTCTAATCTAATGGAGAATGATTATTACAGCAACAAAGCACTTTCACGCTAACCAATCTACCTTTCCTGTCCCAGTTTTAGTTTGATTTTTTTATACAATTTTTAATCATCTACCTACACTTGTAGATACCAGCTCATGCCAGAGCTTGGATGTTCCATTGTAACAGGGGGTATTAAAAAGGATTATTCCCCTGATCTGTTTATATTTAGGTAACCTTGGCATCAACCTCTAGACATGAACCTTGGGCCTCCTCGCCAGATACCACTTCACCAGAGCTCCATTGGTTTATCAGAAAGCCGTGAATCAAATCGTCGCTTCATTTTGCTGAGTGCATCAGGCTTATTGAGTCTGGTTGGAGCCCGCTCACCAGCGGAGCATGGCCTGTTCTGGGGACCTATCTGCTATTAATACATCAGAGGAGGAAGAGGGGGAAAAAAATCACACAGGACTC